>JAQFVV010002080.1:0-35691 GCA_028023455.1 Epiperipatus broadwayi | reverse complement strand
TTCCTTCCTTACATAATTTACAAAATAAATCACCCATATTTTTCCATTTACATGTATATTCTTTTGTAGCTAAAGATCCCGTTCGAGCCTTAAACAATAAACTACTTTCCTTACTATTATCATATATTAATTCACACCTAATATTCTGTTTATTTCTATATATATTTAAACTCTTTTTACTCTCCATACTATTTCTCCATCTCTCTAACTCCCTAGTCTTTATTAATAAATTTATTCTTTTATCCCATTCCTTACTACTATAACACTCAATAATCCTCTTAACACAATCATCCCATCTTTTGTACAAATATACTGATATAAATTCTTTATCCAAATCTTTTGCATAGCGCATTACCTTTCTCACCCATCTTGTTACCTGCCCTTTACTCATAACCCAATTAAATACTATTTTAGCTATTCTTTTATTATCGGAAGAGCACACGCCACCAAGTGCAATCCTTCATAATCAATGGAGGCTTGCACTTGGTGGTACTACTGTGTGGAGAGTTTAGTACTCTTATTAATAGCATGTGTAATCATATGAAATGGTGATCATGTGATGATTTGATGCATTCAAAAAGTCATGTTTCATTTTAATAAAATCATTGATAATTAAATTATTGTCACAAAACCAATCATGATATTTTTTTTTAGTGAACCCAAGTATCAATTTACTTTTATCAATAAAACATTACTTAAGAGAATTCATGCTTCATATGACCACCCAGAAGTTCCCAATTAGCAATTTTAGTGTTTAATAGCTATTGAAATTTAGTGAATATAGTACATTCTTCTAAAGAATAAACATCAATTTTCTTGTGAATATGATGAAAATAATATCTATTATCTAATAAAACTATCATTTTAATTTTTAAGTGACCTAATCCATGATTTATTCAACAATCTGTGCTTGTAAATGTTCTCATAACATGAACTTTTCTTATATTTCTTATTCCTAAATAGTTTTTAGGAGTTAGTTAGATTGTTCATAATTAATTCTATATAGTGTTATTAATTAGAAGGTAAATCTAAGTTCAACACATAACAGTTACCTAACCTGTAAATATTATTCTTTGCTATCTCTGTGTGGAGAGATCTGAAAAAATCTTTGTCTTTCTGATTTAAGTTTTACTTGATTAGATGCCTAGTTACAAGCAGCTAGCTTTAAAAATTCTAAACTTGCTTTAAAATCTCCAGCTTTTTAAAAAAAGTCTTAAATTCTAACTGAATTCAAACTCAGACCATATTTATTTATTATTCAATATGTTATATTTCTGATTCTCCAACTTTTTGATATTTTTTATCATACAATTACAATCAGCTAGAAAGGCCTATGAAAGATTTGTGCAGGTATGGATAAGTGATGTAAAATTAATTCATTAGCAATTGACTTGATTAAACAATAATTTCTTAAATTGTTCTATGATTAATCATTAAAACATCTATTGTCTTCTAAAATATGATTTTATATAAAATAGTAAAACTCTACAAACTATAGAAATGAATATATATATATATATATATATATTGCATATATAGGGTAAATATCATACTATCATACTATTCATTTTGTCATGCAAGAGAATATAGTTAATATTTTGTAAATCTATTACTTTTGCGATTATGTTAAATTCTTTGCTTGGTGGAACAAAAGTATGAAAATATATTATTACGATACTTGTGGTAATTGCCAATTGCATGCCAGCCTCTTAATAAATTTGTTCTACCATTTCAGTTTTAGAGCTGCATCATAAACTGTAATAAGTTCTTACATCATTAAGATGCACTATTAAAATAGGTGATCATTGTTTATTCCTCCTCCCCTGTTTTTCATAATTTCAGCATTTTTGTCATTAGACTGTTTTTTTTATAGTTATATTGTTAAAAATACATTTGTTGATGTTATCATTAAGTGGATTTAGCACGATTCTTCCTCCAGACAATTAACAAATGAGAACAGCTTCAATAATAATGATAATAATAACATTTATTATTTCTTGATAAATTCTATTATACACGTAAATCAATATCAATGAAAACAATAATTTTCATCAATTTTATATAAAAAATGTTGAGAGATGATTTTTAATATTTACAAATGTTATGATTGGGCAATATCTTGTTGTCCACACATAAACATCACACCTGCAACCAATGGCGTAACTGAAACAAAAAAAATGGAATGCATTTTTTAATATCAGCTAGAAATATAATTTAGTTTTATAAAATATTTTATTTCTAAGAATTTATCAAATATGTATATAATGTATTATTACTCTAAATAAATGCAACTTATCCACTCTATTTTAAACAGATTTTAGCAAAAATTTTTTATTGTACATATATATATACACACAGTCTTATGTTTCAACTGCCCTGCAATCTTTTTCAGAGCTACAATATAATGAACAAAGTAAAATACATAACTATATAAATAATATCATAAATTGCACTTATATAAGATATTACAACAAAATAAAGAAAGTGGTGAATTTGGTAATATTATTGTTCTAATAACCTTTATTGTTTTAATATGTATATATATCCTTCCTCACTTTTTTTTTATTCATATCTAATTATTTTAATATTGCAATTAACAAAATATTTTAAAACTTTTTGTTAGCTAAAATTAATCTGTTTATTATTGAGAAAGACTGGAGATAAGAAAACTCTAAATTGGATTAACTGTGTAATGGTGTGAGGTGATCCCCCTAGTGTGGAATCAGATTAGAATAAAACATTCCTCCTAGTATATATATTTTTATTTTATACAATTCTATAAAGATAAGAAGTTTTATAAAGGATTATTGTCTTTGCTATTATGATCAGTAATATTGTGATGATGTTAGATCTTTACAAAAAGTTTTGGCAAATTAACGGTTCCAGGTCATATAAATTATTCATTGTATCAAAAACTTCAATCAACATTAGAGATCTGACTAAACTAAATCATTGGTGTCTGGTTTGTTATTTGAAATATTTCAAGATGTCATTATTTAGTTAAATATTTTCTCAAATTCAAAATTGTAAGTTTTTGATTGTTGATGCTTTTATATACCTCATTTATATAAATCGTTGATTTTTTTAATACAGTAACAGGTCAACAGTCTATGGATTTTGAGGCTTTGGACAATTCATAATAAAATCTGAAGTTGCACCAATTTCTTTCAACTTCATTATCTTTATTGTTTCTTTCAACAAAAAGCTCTTTTAATATACATCTTTTATATTTGGTTTCTCACATGTAATTATCATTTATTTTATCATGGTTTCATAATATTATTATCTTTGATTATTCCCACTTTTTTTGCCCTAAATCCGAATTCTAGATTTTAAAAATATTTAATTTTTATTTGCCCATTTGTTTTTGTGACTTTTTGCTATTTTATTTTCATTAATTTTGTTTTTAATGCCCCCCGTAAAAATCCTAACTATATCGAATAACATTTGTTGCTCAACTATGTATATTAAATTATCATTACGTCTTTCTATTACAGAAGCTTCTTGATGTATATAGCTTGAGTTGCATAAGTATACGGTAGTTTATAAATTTAAATAATTTTTCCTCTTATAATCGGTTTAGTGTATTATGTTAATACTACATGACGCTCTTTTTATTTAGAAAAATTCTTAATGCGTAACTTTAACTGAGAAAAGATATACAATAAAACATTCTAGTTTAACTTCAGCTCTAGCTTATTTATAAATAACGCACTAAACATCACATGATCACCATCTCATGCTAACACCATAACTTGTTAGTAAACAGGCAAAAACTCTCTATATAGTAGTGCCACCTTGTGCTAAACGGAGTAATCAATGGATGCCAGAAGGCCACCTTGTGCCTAACCAGAATAATCAGTGGATGCCAGAAGGCTTGTGCATAAATCCCTATCTAGTGCTACTCATCCAATATCCCAGACTAGTCTATTCCTGGTCTATTCTGGGAATATTGGATGAGTAGACACTAGATAGGAGTTTTATGCATAAAATTAGTGATTACTCTGGTTAGCACAAGGTGGCATTACTACATCAGAGTTTTTGCCTGTTTATTTATAATTAAACAGTGATGAAACTCTCCATACATTAGTGACACCCAGTGCAAACCTTAGTAATCAATAGATGCAAGAAGGTTTATGCATAAAATCTCTATCTAGTGCCTACTCATCCATTATCCCCAGACTAGTTTCTAGCTTCTGTGGCTTTCATCAGTGAGGAGCCTTGGATCTGAGAACATTGCACTTAGATCCTAGGATCTAATGAAGTCATCTAGAAGTCACCCTTTATCTGTTAATTAACTATAAAGCTAGATGTCCAAAACAAAAACACAATAATGTTTCAATCCAAGCTCATTCAGTTGTATAGTCACATAGATCTGAATCCAGTTCAGCATCTACATATTTTGATATCTTTGGTTCTTTAAAAACCATAGTCGCCATTATTCCAATGACAGGAGTGGTACAAAACCATTCAAATATCATATGATCACCATTTCCTATGCTTGCATTGGGTGATACAACTGTATGGAGAATTTTGTCTCAGGTTTAACAGCTTGTAATAGGAAATAGTGATCATAATGCTTGTTTATAATTGCTTAGCAGTGACCAGAAAATAGTTACCATCACAAACTAATGTGTCATGAATATATAAAGACAATATCAATTTAAAGATAAATAGTATTGAATTACTACAGGCAGATATATTTCAAAATTTTAAAAAAATACTTGTTTATTCTATGTTTATATTTTAAATTTAAATTATTAAATTTGGATTTTACTATTATCACAGTTAATACAGACTATGACTTTTCTCACATTAATAGAATAAAAGATTATAATGTAGTTTGCTAATTAAAATATATTTAAATAATATTTCATGAAATAATAATACATGAGTTATCAACAGCAGTTAAACAACTACTGTAACACATTTTTATAAACAATGTTGTAAATTCTATGGGGAGCTAAAACAAACCAATTCTTCCCACACGAATTCGTGAGCATGCAATGTACAAATTACGTTCTGAGAAAAATATGGATTTATCAGATTAATGCCTGTTGATTACATGTGTATATGGTGTTCAATTCAAGTGCTTATTTTAATCATTTTAAAATATTACTTAATAAATTTTTCGTATATTCTATTGAACAATGTTATTTTTTTTAAAAAAAATTAATTTAATTTTTAAAAAAGACAAAAATTCTTTGAATAGTTTAAATTTTAATATTTTTATGAAATAGATAAATTAATTAAAAGTTTGTATCTAATTTATTACTTGTAAATGGTGTATGATCAAAAAATTCCAAACAATTTTAAAATTTAGTTTATCATACATGAGAAATATACTTAAACTGAAAACTAAAAAGTTGATCAAATTCTAGCAATATAACTGATCACAAATGGTACATTTTTATTATTTGGTTTTTTCTCTTTCTGTATTTATTATTTTGCTTGTATTAATAGAATAAAAAAATATAATGCAATATGTTCTGTTTTTGTGGCTTCTATATTTATATCTAGTTACATGAAATAATAACCATTAGTTTTCAATAACAGTATCATAAAAAATATAAATGCTTAACATTCATTTATACTATTAAATTTGGTCAACTTTTTAGGATTTTAGTTTAACTATATTTCTCACATGATAAACTATTTTTTAACATATGGCTATAAAATTTAACACTGTGTTATTTTGTTTATGCTCCACTTGCAAGTGAAAATTAAGTACATGGCATAAACAAAATTTATATAAAATATAGATGAAAATCAATTTTTATCTCACTTTACAAAAAATATAATTCATTTCTGCAGTATGAATTTTTAATATTCAGATGACAACATACTTTGTAGAAGTTTCAAAAATTTTCCAGAATCTGTATAATCTTTTTAGTCAGATTTCCTCTCTTTTTGTATTTTTATAAAAACATTCAAAATGATTTATGATTTTGATATATTTTTATATGGCAAATTACCAATGTTTTAGAACAATGAAGTACTACAAACAAAAATTCATACAAGATTCATCAGGATTGTAAGTAACAAACAACAAACTTTCACATTTATAGAGTAACTAGCTGTCTTCACAGCTTCAAGGTCATGTTAGTAAAAAATTACCAAATTTGTAAAATCAATGAAGTACCATAAAGCCAAAAATCCAGAGCCTATGTAATTCTGCAAAAAAAAAAAAAAAAAGAGAAGAAAATCATGCACATTGATCAGGATTTGTGCAATATTTGTTGAGTTATTAAGTAATAAGCATACAAACTTTTCAAGTTTATATATAAAAGGATTTATAATTATTTCAATACACATTGTTCTCCTATACCAAGGATTAGTTTAATGTGAAACCATCTTTTTCTGGGTTGTTGTTAAGCAATTATAAATAAATGTATCATTGTAGTTAGCTTGGATATTTACTATAATATGTGGACGGGATAGTTCTTTGCATATATACGAAAAGTTCCATTTTTTAATTCATGATCTAAGAAAATGTAAAATGGTGTTCTAGATGGGTTTTTTTATGAAATATACCTTTTGTTTTTTATTTTGCCTTTTTTTTTTTTTTTCATAAATGTTAATGAGCCCAATAATGCAATCTTCTGCAACTTGCTAAAAAGTTTATTTATTTCAAATAAATGGCTTAAATGGATCAGCAAAAGAATTTTTCCAAGGTTCTTTTGGAGTGATAAAAAATAAGGTATTTATTGAAACTATACGGGCAAGTAATAATAACAAAAAACATATTTTAAATTTGCAATTTCATTAAAAATTAGCCAAATCTTTGGCAATCAATTTAATCGTGTAAAATATGACAAAAGTATCAGTATATTATAAATTCTATAACATTTTTCAATATTAATATGAGTCTAAGATTGATAAACATATAATCTATATTAACAAATATCTCCACAATTAGCAGTTACTCCTATTAGTTACAAAACAAGATCTTTGTTGTACTAACAATAATGGTTGAAGTGATAACTCTTTATATTATACAATTTTACATTTTTTTTACAAATTAATAACTATTTATTTCAAAATATCTCTTAGTATTTCTATAAATTTACTGATATATAAATTAATATATATAAATTAATCAAGCATTTTATTAAATTATGTACATAATCAATTAAATTAGTGACTACAACAATATATATATATATATATATATATATATTGTAGGGTATTAATTGGAAACCCAAGCAAGACCCCCCCAATTATTCCAAAAAAAAAAGTAAATTTCTTTTTTGTATTTGTTTTAATCAGCTATATGTATATTTCATTGAAAATCATTGATAGAATATAGAAAGGAAAAATGAAATGGGGGTAAAATTAAGGAGTGCTTCTAATTTTAGCTATATATTAGGAATCAACTTTTAGCTGTGCGTGAGCCTATATGCATGTGTGGATAATCTAACTTAAATGCCTTCATAACATATTTTCTATTTTATTGTTAATTCAAACACTTAAAGAAAGAAATAACCAGAGAGAGAAAAAAAAAAAAGAAAGAGAGAGAAACTCATTAGCAAATGTGTAAAATCAAAGAGACTGCTAATGATTGTTTTTGACCACAAAACTAGTTTGAACTCAGTTACTAATTAATCATAAGTTGACAGTTCAAAGATAAAAATATTTCAAACTGCCAAAGTGGATAGTCAATACTTAAATCACATATTACCATCAGGAGGCTAGTGTCATTAAAGAACAAATGATGTCAGTAATACAAAGTGAATAAATATCAGAGAGGAGCTGAAACAAGAGCATTATTATTGTTTTTTTTAAACTAGTGTTGCCAACTCATCTCAAATATCTTATTGTGGATAAAATTTAAAAAGAATTGCAGTGCTGAATGCTAGATGCTTTGTTCCAAAGAACTGGAAGCCACAGGAGTCCAGCACATCTGAATGGGAGACTAGAGAAACCCAGATAGGGCTGATAAGATAAGAAGTAATGGCTATAGTGTCTACAATGCTTGCCTCATGCCTACTCCACTTTGGGAAAGTAAATATTAGAGAAAGGGAAAAGCATGAAGAAAGCCTACTCTGGTTCAAATTCAGGATTGTCTGTGAATAAGTCTTTAGACATCAATTAGTTTACATCTATACCAGAAATTTGTTATCATCTTAACAATAATTTTAAAAATAGTAACCAAGATAATTTGAGGAAAATTTGAGATGCAATAATCAGTGTGTACTTTGAAAAATGTTTTGTGCTCTTTTTTTTCTCTGTTGTTATTGTTCAGGTAGTTGCCATGTGATAATCAGTGTGTCTTCTATGCATATACTTGTCCATAGTGCATATTTAAAGGCTAATTAACAGTACTTCAGAAATGCAAGAATCCAAGCAATCAGTAATATACAATCAAATTTTATTAATTACTATTGACATTTCATTTTTTATAAACCTCTCTCTCTCCTCTCAAATATCAAATTAGGTCTTAGCGATTAAGGGTTTTGTTATTACTAAATATTGTTATTATTTATGCTATTTTTTCTTGTTTTACTATATCTCAGTTGCTTTATTAATCGTATTCTATATATTTATTTGTACACACATATGTTGATGTATCTTGATATAGTTTATTTTAAAATAGATGTTCATTTTTTTTTTGATTGAAATATTTACGTAAACATTTTATGATGGGAAAGGTTTAAACCCTAGATGATGTGTGTACTGTACATAGATGTATGGCATTAGTGGATAGGCCTAAAATAAAATGATAAAGGGGGATACAAAATGAGTAATAGTAACTAGATGAGAGATTTTTTTTATTAGTGTTAATTTGGTACAGGCAGAAATTAGGCAGAGCTATGAATGGATACAGATTAATTATGTAATAGTTACATTATAATATTATTGATCAAGATGGGGTATGATATGCATTTATTGATTTTGTTCATTAATTATATGAATGTCATAAGGGACCAAATTATTTTATGACTTGGAAAATGACATTTAAATATAATTAAAAGATGTGCGATGCTTTCCTTTTTTCTTATTATTATTATTAATCATTAAATGGTTAGTAATTCAATAATTAATTTTATCTTAATTAATTGTTTGAGGGATGTATACATTATTTTGTAATGTTGGAATAAAACATGAATCAGATGTGTGAAATTAAACTGCTTACATGTGTTTATCAATTACCAAAAACTCCTTTTAAATATAGCTCCTAAATCATCATCAGATAAAAAATACATTATGGACAAGAGAAAAATTGCAGAATTGAGAGACTGCAAAACCTCTCGCGCTCAATACTATAAGCAAAGGTGTGAATATTAAATATCTTCACACTTAACACACTGTATTTAAATTACAAACATTCAGTGTGAAATCCTATGATTTACTATGCAGTAGTTTTTAGGTGTTATAACATGCAGAACGTATGTAAATAATATTTATTTTCATAAAGCACAAACAGTATTGAAATTAAATTGAGAGACTGCAAAATCTCTCATGCTCATTACTATAACAACAAATCAGACCATAAATACAAGACAGAGAACTTAACAAGAATAGGGTGGTCCTCCTCTATTCTTTACTTGTCTTTCTATATATCCAAGCCAGTCTAAAGTACTTAGATCTGAAAGCATGAATATTAAATATCTTCACACTTAACTCACTGAGTTTAAATTACAAGCATACAGCGTGAGAATCCTCATGATTTACTATGAGTAGTTTTTAGATGTTATAACATGCAGTAACGTATGTAAATAATATTTTATTTTTATAAAGTGCAAACAGTATTGAAATTCAAATTGAGAGACCTGCAAAACCTCTCACGCTCATTACTATAATAGCCAATCAGATCATAAAATAAGCAAGACAGAGAATTTAACAAGAATAGGGTGGTCCACCCTTTATTCTTTACTTGTCTTTCTATATATCCAAGCCAGTCTAAAGTACTTAGATCTGAAAGCATGAATATTAAATATCTTCACACTTAACTCACTGAGTTTAAATTACAAACATACAGCGTGAAATCCTACGATTTACTATGCAGTAGTTTTTAGATGTTATAACATGCAGTAACATATGTAAATAATATTTATTTTTATAAAGCGCAAACAGTATTGAAATTAAATTGAGAGACTGCAAAACCTCTCACGCTCATTACTATAACAGCCAATCAGATCGTAAATACAAGACAGAGAATTCAACTCAGTGTGTTAAGTGTGAAGATATTTAATATTCATGCTTTCAGATCTAAGTACTTTTAGACTGGCTTGGATATATTATGGAGCAATAGTAAAACTAGAAAAAGGGTAAGTTTAGTTATGATATGTAAAATCTTGGTCATAGAGATATGTATATGGTATATATGACAATCTCCTAGTGGTTGAATATGTATTTAGGGTCTAGTTTTCTTTCGTATCTTTGAAGAAGGATGAGAGTGGTATTATCACCAGAAATTATTTATTGAGAAGGGGTCGATATCTACAGAATAATAATGCATATGATTTATTTTGTTTTTTAATGAACTAGCTTAGTGATTGATCTCCCATCGATAGGTAAATTGACTCAAGACTCAGAAGCCAATCTTATAAAGGTGGCAACTAGGTGATGTTTCAAGAGATGAATATTAATCATCCCATCCCAAATAATAAAAGAAAAACAGTTAGTTATAGCTACATAGTATTGGACTGGGAATTTGTGTATAGATGCCAAGAACCTCTATGTTCAATGGAATGAAACCTTGGTGTCTTCAATGTATTCGGTACAATAATTTGGCTAACCAACTGTGGAATGATGATTGGCCATTATCCCAAGTTTACCATGAGTTGTACCATTACAAGAATTACAAGAATTTGCCACACCAACTCCGGCTTGATATTTACTGTGATTCCATACCATTATGATATATATATATATAACACACACACATACACAATCTTCTGGTGAAAAACTGAAATTTTTATGCACATTATAAATGCCAAGATGCTCTCTCTGTATCATATGTTTGTAAATTTTTAATAGCTATTTAAAATTAAAATTTATTATGTTATAAATTTTTTTTAGAAAACATTTCAGCAAGTTATTATACTGGAAAAGTTAAAAAATGTAAACCCTATGCAAATCAAACAATATCATCATAGACACCTATAAAAAGAGAAATAATTGCACATATTTCAAATTTATACATTTGGGCCAGTTTACATCTGATAAAAAATGAATAATTAAAATTATTTTAGATTAAAAGATAATTCTAAATAAAATATTTAATAATGATAATTATAATACCTTGAAACGTTTGACTTCTCCAGTTCTGATAATGAGATGGTGTTCTTTTGTGGGAGTAATACCCAAGGCTAGTCTCTAAAATTATAGGTTATATATTTGTAAAACTTTGGCTATATCTATGTATCTACTGATCAATCAATCTATCTCTTTACTATATCTTGAATTAATATTTATTAAAGCTATAACTTTAAGACTATGCGCCTGAAAAAAACGACAGTAGGGACCTCTGCAAATATTAAACACAAGATTTATTGAAAAGATAAGAGCGACCTCTAAATCTTGTGTTTAAGATTTGCAGAGGTCCCTACTGTTGTTTTTTCAGGCGCATAGTCTTAAGGTTATAGCTTTAATAAATATTACTTTAGGTAACGAGTATGCACTTTATAAATATAATTATTATATCTTGAATTGTAATAAACAATATAGTATTCTTTTCAGTTATGATAATCAATGATTTCATTAACAAATTTATATAAATTATATTAATACAATATACACATGATTATTTATTAAGTATAATATATATATATATATATATATATATATATATATATATATATATATGTAAAATACACAAAAATTTACCTGCAAATAATACTTTATCTCAACACTTATTAAATAATAATGAATGCCAGACCAACTGTATTATTCCACATGACTACTTTAATACTTTCAGCGATGGAGTACATTGGCATGGGGCTCTTTATCAATGGCTAGCTAAATAGATGGATTCTCTTCATCATCTCCTTGTAGATTTTCTACCTGTTTCATAAGAAGACACTTATATGTGACTTCTATTATCTTCTAAAATTGATCCATGTCTAGATTTTACTTTGTTAATAAATGCGAGAGAGATTTTTGTAATCTTTCAATAAACAATAGGATTAAAAATACTTTCAAGTAAGATTACTTTTTATTTATATAATTTTCTACTAATCATCTATTACATATATCTGTTCAATACAATTTATTTGAAATACGTACTTATATATAATCTTCATTATATGCACAATTTATTATATATATTTATTTTTATTTAAAGCATATTTTTACTTATTATATCCATTGTTTTAGTCAGTAAACCATTTGCTTTTGTTAATGAACAGCCTACTACAGAACAAAGATTTTTGCAACAACCCCTCATAGAGGAACAGTTATGATAAAAAGAAGTATCAATTGCCAGTTGTGTGAGAGTTTGGGCGTTTATTCATCTTTGTCACACAAGCGTCAATATGGGTGGTTAGCTGGCTAGGTGTACCAGAGAGCTCTTAAAAATAAAAGTAATTTTGTTGAAATAAATTCTGGCTAGTAGCTACAGAAGGGGGAATACATTACCTCTGCCCTAGAATACTCTTGTTTCAGATGCTAAAATAAATGAGCCTAGCACTGGTTAGAATATGATATTAATAAAGGTAATAAATATTAGATTCAATTTAATATACTATAAGTAGAAGTGAAAGATTTGAATAAATACAACTATTAGAAAGCTCTGAAAATGTAAAAAAAAAAACTATTTAAATTTTTTCGCACGATCACTTATTAAAATCATTTTTAAATATAGAGGACCTGAACTCAGACTTTCAAGCAACCTTCAACTATTCACACTATCTTATACTACTGATACACATGACCACACACATGTAGAAAAGATAAATAATCACCAATATATATATTTTGTGCCGAATCAGCACTCATCAGTTAGTCTAGATTATCATCTCCCACACATATATATAATCAGTGCTACATGTGTGTGGTGATGTGTATCAGTAGTATGAGATAGTGTGAATAGTTGAAAGTTGCTTGAAAGTCTTGAGTTCAAGTCCCCTATATTTACAATTAAGTTACATGTATAAGAATGCCTGTATTTCAAATCTTAAAATCATTTTTATATATTAAAGAAAAGCTGTCTTTTATTTAAAAGATATGTTCTTTAAAACTATAAATTACAGTACTTTATATAATTTTTTAACATATTTTTATCTTTGAACATGTAAAGGAATAAATAGTAATGGTATTATTATTAATAAGCCTTACAAAATGAATTTGAATATGGTTTTTATGGTAACATTTATATTATGAATGATTATCTCAAAAATTTTAAAGGAGAATATGACTGAAAATAGAATACAATAGAGAGCTACATTTAAACAAGATGGGGAAATCTTACAGAAAGAGTATTGTTATAGAAAAAGTTGAAAGACACCTTTGCAAAATGATAAATAAACAATCTAAAAGACTGTCATGTGACAAATATGAATATATTTGTGATTACAATATTGATTTGTCTAGGAATCACAAACGTTACCTTTAACATTGTTTCGCCTCTTGATTTTTTTTCTTGTGTAGTTATATTTAAATGGAGCAATATATTTTGGTTAAAGTCAGAATTGTTTTATTATATTTTTTGGATTTGGGTCAAATAAACATGTTTTTTAATGTCATTGTTATTAAATATTTTGACCCAGTGAAATTCCAAGTTTTCTAAAAAATGTGTGATTTTGAATTTGGTTCTATTCTCAACTGTCAAATCATGCCATATTATAAAGTAAGACTTTCATAAACTATTAGAAAATTGATTATATTTAATCCCATATCTCTTTATACAATACTATATTTTTCTGGTGTTTGATTTTGAAACCTATTTTAAAAGGATGTGAATAAAGTTCTATGCTATACTAATATATGTCATTGTTATTTGAGCCAAAAAGAATGATAATATAATTGTAACTTAGAAATTTTGCATGCAGTGAGAAAAGTTCCTGGAGTTTAGCCTAATTTTATTATGTTCTTAATACTAATATTATTGCATAAACAGAGTTGTTAAAAGTAGATTATATAATTTGCATATAACGGTCATTCATTATTTACATTCCATTAATTTTTTTTATAATTATTTGAATGTATATAATAATGTTATTTCTTATTTGTATCTCTCAAGACTTTCATTAGGATACATCTATTATTAAGATTCGATGTACGGTGTATACATACTATTAAAAAAATATTAAAAATCGTTAAAAATGAAAAACTACTAAATTACACAATTATGATTCTTATCTTTTGTTTTGTTTACACAGTACAGTTTTATTTATTAAAAAATAAATTCTCCTTTTACAAAATTCGTAATTTTTACACTCAGTAATTGAAAATATTTAATTATTTTATAAATAATATCAATGGATATGATTGCTATCGAGTAGAAAAAATTACTAGAGAGAAATTTTTAATACTTTACTTCTCCAACATTATAAATCTAAAAATTATTTAATATATTTTTTTCTGGGCATTAATTTCAATTACAGGATGAAATGCATATTGGGGTCATTTGTTTTTTTTACAGTGTCTTTTTTCATGTATTTCAAAAATATGTGGCAGTGTTGAGATTATTAAGAAAATTTATAATAAATACTACACAAGTAAAAGATAAATGAAATTGAATTATTCCATGCATGTGTTTAATTAAAGCAAAACAGACTTATTAATTTTTAACTGAAGTTTAAAGTTTATATCTATGCTAGATGCTAGATATAATTTCTAGTTTAATAAATCATTAGCAACAATAATTATTGTATTTATAGAGTGGATCATGTCAAAATTGTGGGTGAAGAAAATTTGACAGTTGTAAAATCAAAATGTAATAATTTAACATATTAGCTGTGTATTAATAATATTAGAATCCATTATACTAATAATGTCTAGACCTTAAATATAATATTCTAAAATAAATTGGAAATGCAGTGATAAACAATATCATTCCCATAGCTTTGGATAATGTAAAATTGAAATGAAGTGACAGATTCTAAGGATGCCTGAATTGAAGCTCAAACAATATTACTAGTTGTTTCTAACATCACATGACCTCCAAATGACTAACCATTTAATAATTTATATAACACTATGGATAACAAAGATTTTTTTGCCTTTATTTTAGCATCTATATATCTAAAATGTGATTTATGCATACATGTTCACAAACTCACATTGTATTCATATTACCTTTTTAATGTCCCATGGCCAAATGTTAGTTTGATTATGATGTATCCAGGAATGACAGCCAATGATGAACATGCAAACAGCCACCCAAGTATGTTAGCCCATCCTGGATAGACATAGGAACCATATGTAAGAGGTTGGAAGATAACTACAGCTGATATTATTATACTCTGAAAAATAATCAACTGATGATTTATTATTTATTTTCTAACAATTTTCTTCTAACAATAATCATAAATTTTTAAAAACATTACTTAACTAAATAATGCAGTGTGAAAATATATATTTTTAAATTTATTTAAAAACTAAATTTATTATTTATATTAATTTACATTATATAAAACAAATATGATTTTGATAACTTAGATTTCAAGTAATAAATTACAAAAAATGCTAAAAACCAACAAATCTTCAGATCAGATCAGCATCATTTTTGTACATTTAAAAAAATATCAAAAGCACAACTATCAAAATAAGAAACACTGTCAAATATTGTTATTAATAAATGCTATCAATTCAATATTGACTCCAAATAATATTACAGTCATTGTTCCAAATTCAGCTATCATCTCTGTTTTTTTAATGCTGTCTGTCAATAGCACAATTATGTAATGATGGAGATCATCCATTTTAATTTCTGTTCATTCATTTCTTCTTTCACTAATATTTTTCTGCATTATATATATTTCTTACAAACTAGATTAACCCATAATACGATCACAATAAGGGATGCCAAATTTTTTTTTTTAGTTTCAGGATTTAAAGCACCATTAATTTTTCTACCATTATTAAATGTCCAACTTTTATATTCATAGAAGATTAAATAAAACACTCTAGTTTGATCAAATAACCATGTGATTAATAAGTGAAATATTGCTATTTACTATATTTTGATATATACTCACTACATTGCTATGTTAGTTACAAAAGATCCGACATTGTACTGACTGCATCACACATGTATATCTATATTGAGGCATATAAATCTCACAGTCTTGTGCAGTTTATTTAAAAATAGAAGTTCTATCTGTAAATGTCTAATGGTAAAATGTTTTAAGCACAAAATATTTACTGATTAATTAAAATATTAAAAAAAAAAACAGGGGGGGGGGTGGAAGGAGGAAGAGACAATTTGAAAAAACAAATAACGTGGACTCCGAGTCATTGGAAAAATATTAAAATAATATTAAATAAACATTCAAATATTTATGCAGTAATTAAAGAAAAAGAAGTTGAAAATATTAAGTTCAAATATAATCTATTTGATTCGATTACAAGTTAATAACTGAATGTATCTGCTAAATATAAAAAAGTATAGACAATTTTGTTAAATGAAAATTAAATCATAAAATAATATATTGGATATTAGAAATATACAATTTTTTTACTGTAGACATTAAAAAGAAATTGAAATGATAAAAAAAAAAAGCAAAATAATTATAGATAAAAATTTTGTCAGTAGATAAATTAGATTTAATAGCAAATAAGTAGTTTAGAAAGGTTTCATCAGTTTATAAAACAATAGGAAATTAAAAATCCAATGGTATTTAATAATAATAGGGATAAAATTTACTGAAAAGATATTTAAATAAAAATCTTTATATGTTAAAATTGTTATGTGAAACTTGGTGAAAATACTAAAGAAGTAAATCCAAGAAAAATGCCACACTGAAGTAAAATCATCTAGCAGTAAGAAAGAGATATTATTAATAGCCTAGGGTCAATCAAAATTAGGGAATTAAAGGATATCAGCCTTAGCCTTCTGTGGATCACCTTGCAAGTAATGTGCATTCATATGTAAAATCAATAGTCTCCATATGAGAAGCAAACTTCACCTTGGTGAATATCTGGTTAAAACAAGCCAATAATAAAAGTACATAAAGTGGAGCCACAAACTACACTGTATCTAACTACACAATTTCAATTATATGATATCCAAGGACAAATGTAAATAAACAAACAAAAAATTAACAAAAAAATTGATGAAATTTCACAAATTTATTTGGGCTTCTCTGAATGCTACAGGTGATTATATATATATATTGAAAGCACATGCATTTTATTCTTTGTTTATTATTCTTTCTGAATTTGATGTGCAGTATTATGCATAATAAAATATTTTGTGAGCATAATTTTAAATTTTACAAAATTTTAAAATACATTAAAAATAGATATTGATTTTAAAAATCAAAATAATTAAAGAGAAATTAATTTCTTGATAACAAGACCACTTTTATGTTTATGTAAAAAATATTATTGAAAAAAAAAGAGAGAATATTGTCTAGAGGGTATTTAATAGTGACAAAGTCTAATATTTTGTTATTTCCTTTATTTTAAAAATAAAAATACAATAGTTGTCAAGCATTGGTGGTTGAGAGGTCAGCAATGGCTGCTTTACAACGGGTTCGCTTCCTGGCTGATGCTATGACACATGAGAAAAAAATACAATAGTTAATTTTTTTTCTTATTCTAATTGCTTTAATGAATGCATGATTAAATTCACACTGAAAATGTGTCCTCTTAATTTATTATTAATAAGTATGTTATTATTTTTTAAATATTATTTGTACAATAATTTTAATTTATATATGCTTACCATATATATATAAGAACATTTGTGTAATATATGTGTTGTAATATATTTGTGCACTTAGTTATGAAGCTAACTGCCAACAATTATCACAAAATTATAAATTACTAATTCATTATTAATAATAATTAAATATACTTATTTACATATTATACATAAGCATAAATTACGATTTAAATGAGTAGCAATTATATTTACTTTATTTACATATATAACAAAATAGTCCTTGATTTAACTACCTTCACTGCCCATATTGCCACAGAGTAACTAATCCTGCCACTGTACTAGTGGTAAAATTAATTGAATACTAAAGTTTATACTCACACTTATTTTACACAAAACACAATCCTATTTGAGCCTTCTCATGAATATGTAAATAATAAGAGACCAGTGCAGTCTATTAATATTTTCCCTACCTTGATAACATTAACCTTTAGAGACATGGACTCAGGGACACATCCATGCATGCAGAAAAGTCAGGGCACTTTTCCTTCCACTTTCTCAAGGTTCTTATTGTACCGGTCAAAACCCACCACCACCGCAAGTCAAATCGGATTCAAACTCAGGCGAACCAAAACTGAATTCAAACCCAACCCAACAGCTCAGATAGTAGTCATCGACAGCACAGTGCTATGCGCCAAGAACTAGCTCAACGGTTGGTGAGGACTAGAGACTCCTGAACTGACTCTAATATCTAAGAATTAATTACTTTGAATACTTTTTAAATCGAATCATATGTATGTTAGGGTTGCCAACACAGACAGCGAGTATTAACATTTAAATAATTATAAAAAGAATGATGAACTAAGAAACCAAGTATGTTAGAAAATATTTAATAATAATCATAATTTGTTTTGTTCAATAAAATATAGATTGCATTAGTTACCTCTAGTCTTTAAAATAATTTATAAATATAATAAGAGTGGCGGTCCTTATCATATGCCAACAAGTATTACACAACATGGGATTCTATGTCTATGCCCCCAACGAGAAATATAAAGGCAGATAAAGGTATTCATTAAGAACGGAAATGATTGTTCTAATTTTATTACGGGGGGAATGTGAGATTTATTTTCACATTCGGAAATCCATTCATGAAGAGCAAAACGTATTTTAAGGCATAACTCTAATCTTGATTTGAAAACTGATTTAAACTAAATATATTTGAGAATTGGTTCGACTTTTAATTTAAATCACTTCACCAATTACGAGCACGGAGCGGGTTTTACCGGAACAAAGATGCAATGGTACTGACGAATTACAAGGCAGAGAGTAAAATTGAAAGATGATCGCTAGTTGATGATCGAAGTCCTATGGCGGCTTGCATTTGGCAAGTCTTACGCCCTTTGACTAATGAATCGGAAAGGAAGTACTTTCTTCCTCGAGAAATTTAAATAAGAGAATATGATCACCGACCAGCCTAACGGAGCGGAAGATGGCCCTACGTCAGCAACATTTGATGATGATGACTTGATAGTCATCGTTGAAAAATAAAACCCTTGTAGAATGCTCTACATGATGACTTGACCAATTAATTAAAGTCAAACGAGCTTTTATCGAACTATTTTAAAACATTTATAAACTATATTGATTATGCCCTAATATCGTGCCCTTCCTGAATATTAATATAAAATAACAAAAGTGGAATTAAAATACATTTAACCCTTTATCGACCCTTTTTGTAATAAAAACATTTAAGGTTATATTCGAATAAATATATATTAGTGGAACAAGAAATCAATATTTTAACATTATATGAATAGATATAAATACTTGTAACTTAGGAGCTGGGGACATAGGTGAAAAACGGAGCTAATAGTTTATTATTAGCCAATTATAAAAATAATAAACATGTAATATTTTCTTTCGACTCGATGATTAATAGAACTTTCAAATTTAGTTCTAATGGGCGAGAATTACTATTTGAAATTAATATTATAATATTTGCATGAGGCAAATGGAATCAAAGGGCTCATCGAGTCGAAAGATTATTGGCATATAATTTTTAAATACGACATTAATAAAGCACACTAACATATATATATTAAACGAACCGCCAGGTAAGAAAAGAAAAAGTTTAAAGACTAGAGATCTAAAGAATTAAGCTATAGATTTACAGTAGCATTTTATAACTAAAAGGTGTTACAAAGATTTACATTAAAGAATAAAAGAGCTCTTAAAAAAAAAAGGAGTATAAAATAAAGTTCGAACTGGCCAGAAAGTTTAACGTTCATATTACCATTCCGTGCTTGTCCTTAAGTTACTCCTCCAAGTTGTTGAAACGTAGGCATCATTGGTTAACTACTGGAGTAGTATTTTAGTAGCTTTCATTATTTTAGCAGAATGATCGATCCGGAAAACGGTTCAGCAGCTCCAGTGAAGATTCCTCGGGACTTTAGGAACCGTAGCCAGATCCCTGATGTTCTAGCCCTCTATCATGATGAAATACAATTTTTATACACACAGAGTTCACTGCACTACTCTACAACCAAAACTAGTCTTTTCTTTACTTTTCAGGGCTATATATCTACTGTTCACTGATGCCTCCAGCTAGCGCTCATTTTATTATCAATCTCTTTTTTTTTTTTTTTATAATTAGTTGTTTTCAGAAACATTCCTTCGATAAGCTTTCAAACTAATTTGTGAATTCCTTTCCTAATTAGAAAATGAATTCTTAAAGTCTGAAATGATTTTAATCAAAAATTGAATTCTTATCTTTTTTTTTATTAATAAAACTTTACTGTTGTTTTTGAGAATTTGAAAGCCCCTGGAAGGAATGTAGCTTTTAATCGCAAAACTTTACAAATTATTTAAAAGTAAAAAACAAGTATTCCCGACGCAATGAAACTTTCGAACAATTATATATATTTAATATTTACAAACATATATACGCACAATCCAGGCAATTTAATATATGTAAATTCATGAACATTTTATCATGAATTTATTTAGAGAATTGATCCAATTTAAACTAAACTAATTAATTTTACTACGTATTTGAAACAAGTTATTCATTATGGAAATTAGCGTGGATTGAACGTATAAAGCCCCATTGCATCGGAAATTTAAAGTTAGTATTAGGTAAATAACATGAAGCTAGGATCGAACTCAGATCCGACTGCTTCATTATGTCATCCACAACACAGCAACAGCAGCTTAGTAGAGAAAAGCTGATGCTGACTCTTTCCCTTTTTAGTACACACTATTTATACTCATTTTTTTCTTACTTGATATCATTAGTAAATTCCTAACATTCTAATGTAACAGTACTTCTATTTGGCTAATGTATCTTTACAATGATGATTAGTATCCAGCTTTTACTAAAGTCCATTCACATTCATTATTAATTAGCTTTAAATATTTTATCCATGTTTGTTTCTAAACGTAATTTAATGTTTGATTTTAAACAATACACAGTTTTCTTCAGTCTCTTAAATCCATTAGTTATATCAGACCTTATAATTAACAACTTAGTTTATCTATTGATAGTCTTTTGTAGAATGCTTTTAACCTAGATCTTTGTCTTTTAAGTTTAATCTAACTGCCAACCATCTTTCTTTGTTGCTATTAAACTTAAACTAAAAATTATCTAAAACAAAATTCTTTTTATTATTTACTGAATCTATTTTCCATTTCTTTTTAAACTTATTAGCAATCTTTTTTATTGCTTTTAAAACTTAGATATGTATTTACATTTCATTATTATTTTTCTCTGGAGTAAACTTAGCTTTATAACCTATAACTATCGAGTTACTAAAGCTTATATTTATTTTCTGCAAAGTATAGCAATATGTGCATATTGAAAGGTACTGTTTATTCTAATCAATGTGAGAGTTATTATGTACTATATTCATTTAAACATGAGGGGGGACTTTGTGATCTATTTTAACTGAAATATTTGTAATACTGAATTGAATAAATTTAAGTCGAAAGAATAGTATTTTGTGAGGGGGGGTGATTAAAATTCAAATTAAAGTAAAATAGACTTTAAATAAATTATTCCTGGTTAAGTTTTACAAGAATAAGAGATCTATTGTTAGGGAAATGAAAATATTCCTGATAACAAATGAAATTTAATTAATGTTAACTGTATATACTAATTAAATTACAAAAGTTGGATCTAAGCTAATTAAAGTGTTAATCCATTTAAGATGTTTATAGTTCATCTCATTTGCTGAAATACTTCAAAAGAGAAAGATATAAAAACTGTAGTAAATCAGAAAGCTCTTTCTTTGACTTCAAGATTATCTGGGAAACAGAAGACATAAAGCAACAACAAAAAATAGCAAATGATATCTTCTTTCCCAGGATTTCAGCTCCTGAAGATCATCAAGCTAACTAGGGAATTGTTGCCTTGAACTTATCATAATTTATCAACCCCAAAGAATGTGTAGACTTAAGGAAAAAATTTAAAAGTAGTAAGAAATTATATATTATCTAGATTAGACTATAAATAGTATGGGGTATAATATTAGCTTATAGTTAAGCATAGAAATTATTGTGAAATCTATCATTAAGAATAGAATATATGTATATAGAGATTTTGTAAATATTGAATGTATTAAATTAATAGCACTATTACACATATTGAATCATCAGTTTATTGCATTCTTACATTTATATTACACATTTTAATTGTTAATCTTAACTGCTACACAATAAATTTTCAAAAATAGGTAAGACATAGAAAAATTGACAGTAAGATAAGAATTTTGAGCCTTATGATAGAAAATTGGTTAGTCTAAGTTGAATCATGTTAAAAAAACTTGTATATAGGAAAAATTAGCTTAACATTTATAAATAAATTGTAAAGTGAGGGGAAAAATAATGGCACCATTGGGCAGACCTCTATTGTCAATTTTCATGTAAACATTCCTGCTTAATGACTATTATATATAACACAAACTGAAAATTTTGTAAGTTAAACACAGGTAAGATTCATAAATATAAGACAGAAGCATTCTTATGCTTTTGAATAGATAATGTAAGCCTGTGTTACCTGATGATGTACCATATGTGGGAATAATAAGGGGGACTAAGTGAATATTTTAGCCTTTGCCAATCTTACTACATATTATGTTTAAATCTAAAAAACTGGAAGCAAACAAATTTTAAAAAAATAAAAAAATATAATGCAATCCTTAGAAAATAATTTAATGATTGTGGGCATGAAGATTTTACAGATGAAATAATCATCAATCAGCTGCTGTGGGGAATGTCTGATAACATGTTTAGATAACATCTTTTAACTTAACGAAGTTTAACATGTAATATGGCTATTAAAAAGCAATAGGTTATGAGCTAATAGTAGAATAACATAAAGCAGATGAGAGCCAAAATACAGGAATTTATAAGACAAGCAAATTACTAACCCACTAAAATCAGCATACATGAATGAGGATAATGCCACTTGTTATTACTATCGGAAACCGGATACAGAGTAAAAGATTACAACCGAAAAAAAAAAATGCTTTAAATGTGAACTTAAAAGGCATTTGGCCCATGTACATAGAAAAGTTGATAATGAAAAGAGCCATGTTAAAACTCAGCCACAGAAAAGTAGAGGAAGCAAAACATCAAATAATTAATTTGTTAAAAACATGGAAGTTATTGGATCAAGGCAATTTATGATGGAATTGAAAATCTGCAGAGAAAATGTTAGCATGAAAATAGTGGTTCAGGGATATATATAATGGCTGAAAAGGGCCAAAATTCTTTACCAGCTAAGTACATAAATATTCCAACAAAAGATATGTTAAATTTCAAGATGTGAGTGGACATCACATGAAAAAATTCATTTACTGCTATATATAATTAAATGAAAAATTATATAATTGATATAGAATGGTTTCAAGAGATAGGAATTCATATCAGCATTGGGGAAAATTTTCAATGGAACAGGAAATGCAAAAGAAATATCTGTAATAATAATTTAAAATACTTCTCCCAAAAAATGTAATAGCATATAAAAGCGATTTACCCACTGAAGACCTCAAAAGTACTAGGCCTAAATTGATTTGATTTTTTGGTTGATAATTACAGCTTCTTCTTCAATGGGTAAATCACTTTTATATACTAAAAAAAATATTTGAATTTGTTTAATAAAAAAATAGGTACAATTTTAATTAGCCCCATAGAAATTGAATTACTTAAATATTTGAAAATGCTTATCTGGTTGTATGTAAACTATGCAAAATTCTATTTGTGCAGAAAAATAATTCAAAAGAGGAAATTCAGAGATAAGTTGCTAAGGACATATTGATATTGATTTAAATATCAGAATGGCTACTCCTATTAATATAATAATAAAATTTAATAGTCAGATCTGAATATGTGGTCACTATAGAATAATGGAAAATAAATATTTAAATAAGGAGCCAATCCATTACTGAATGTAAGAGGATTGGCTAGCTTTCAAAAATATAACACTTTACAAAACAGGACTAATTATACCTGCTGCAGACAGACCAGCAGAAATATTGCCCCTTATGACATCTGTTAGATTAACTGTAATCAGCTATGATTTGATATTATGGTGGTACCAAACATTTTAGGCTAAAAAATAATATTTTATTATATGGATTAGATGGCATAACATATTTTTGAATAACATACATATTACAGCTAGTTCTAATATGATATGTTTAAGATTGTTTAGGATATGTAGTAATTTGAGAAAATTAGAGTCAACAAATGCACAGAAAAATGTATAAAACACAAAAAAATTGGTATTACTAGGGTGTATAATCTCAGACAAAGATAAATGACTATTGTGTGAGAAAGTGTGAGCAGTGAAAAATGCAGACAGAAACAGAAATGTTAAAGGATTCCAGGAACTTCTCAGACTGATAAATTATTTTTAAAGTTTTTGCTGAATAAGGTTACAATAGAAAAGCCACTTTATGAATTACTAAAGGAAATTAAATGTGGAACTAATTACAAATTCATGAAGAAGCATTTAAATGAACCAAAGTGTTGACTTATAGCTTACACATCTACAATTTTTTCAAAACACTGATAGAAATTATAGCCAGACAGACAAAAAGGCATTGGCTATTATGTTTGCTGTGAAAAAGTTTTATCAATATCTTTCTGATTGTTCTTTTCAATTATTGAACACCAAAAAAAATAATTAGGAATATCAATGAGTGGTAAGCTAAACCTAGACAATTTGAGCCTGCATATATTGAGATGGAAAAACATAATTTCAGCATATGATTATCAACAGATATATAGGGAAGGGAAAGTAATTTCACATGCTGATGCTTTGATAAGGAATAACATACTAATGAAATAGAAACAAATTATGTAGATGTATTAGAATCATAGAACGTTAACTACAATACATAGCAATTTAGGCAAGAGGAGAAAATATCAGCAGCTACTTATAAATTGAATAAGAAAAGGTTGCAATCAAAAAAACTACAGTAAGTTGTTACAGCTTTTAGAATGAATTATATAATTTATCAATCAACAAAGATTGTGTGTTAATTGGGATAAAATTGCCATACAATCTGAACATAGACAAGACTTAAAAATTATTATTTGAAGGGAATCCAGAATTCTATATGCTAAAGTGCTAGTGTGTGAACATGTCTGGTGGATGAATATAACAATGAATATTGAAAAAAAAATACAAAAAAATGTACAGCCTGTCAAACTGAAATGACTCTGCAAACTAAGGCAATAGCATGGCCAAAAGTAAGTAAACTTTGGGAAAAAGTTAATACAGGCCATACAAGCTTCGTTAATAATGAAATATATCTTATACTCAGATAAATCTTCTAAATGAGCAGAGCATCACTTTGTAAAGAATACAAGTGCCAAATAAATATTACAAAAACTAAATGAAATTTTTTCATATTATGGATTGTTGGAAGTAATTGTTTTAAAAATGGGACAGGATTTACTGCAGAAAAAAATTAAATATTAATTTGTGAATAAAGACATCAAACACATCTGCATACCACAATATCATTCAGAGTCAGATGGGTTAGTTGATGGATAGAATATTGTGAATTAAATTAATAATGTTAATTCCAAAAGAGGATGAACAATTTGATAAATACGTAATAAGTGAAAAGTTTGGGTATGAAATTTGCTTAAAAAGAAATATTTAGAACATATAATCAAGGGAAAATTATTCAAACAGTAACAATATAAATAAATAATGGAAAAAATATCAAAGACATTCAAATCATATTCACTGATGGCAAATAAAAAACAGCAGAGTCTCTCCAAATAAAAGTAACTGCTAAGAATGAAACAGATAACTCCGGTAAAAAACAAGAAATGGTTGAGTTATTACCAGATAAAATAAGTACTCTAAATGAAAATGAGATTGACAAAAATGTATGACATCTGATGAAATGGGGGAAACTTAGCCCAAAGAAGTACTCATGGAACAAACAGAAATGTAATCTCAGAAATTGCAATTAACATAAAAATAGACCTTTAATTAATTATTTTTAGTTTTAAAATGCCTTACTAAAATAAGTTTTACAAAAATAAGAGATAGACAATTTCCATTTCTCCATTCTTTTTTATTTCGTAGTTAAAAATAAGCCCCCCCCCTCTAAGAGATCTATGTTTCTGAAAAAAAAAAAAAAAAAAGATAATAAAATAAATTTAGTTAATGCAAACTGTATATATTATTAAAAGTCAAATCTAAGATAATTATTGTTAATCTGCTTAAGATGTCTATAGTTCACTTCAATGGTTAAAATATTCTAGAAAGAACAAACGAATAGGAAGATATATAAACTGTAGCAGAGCAGAAAGCTCTCTCTCCTTTTCTGTCTTTGAAATGATCTGAAAAACAAGCAACATTAATCTGAGAAAAAAGAAATAACAAGGAGAAGCTTTTTTTCTAAGATTTTAGTTTCTGAAAATCATCAAGTTGTCTAGGGAATTAAATAGGTCACTTCAATCTTAGTATGATTTAATAAGTCTCAAGAGATATATAGACTTAAGGAAAAGATTTTAAACATAGTAGTAAATTATATGCTACCCTATATAAGTATATTAGAGATTATATTGTAAATAGTATGGGGAATAATACTAGCATATAGTTAATCCCAGAAATAATTTTGAATCTGTATCATTAAGAAGATATTTTATAAATATTGAATGTATTAATAGAATTATAAGGCATATTTATTCATTAGTTTATTGCATATTTGTGTTTATATTATATATTTTTAATTGTTACTCATATCCTTAGGACATTTGGTTTTTCTTAATAGGCATTCATGTGTTAAGACAACATGAATTTCAGTGGAAATATGGGGGATATCCTCACAAGGACTAGAGATGAAGGTTGTAGGATCTTGAAATGAAAAATGACTATATAGTGTGAGAAACCAAAGAACATATCAAGTTCCAGGTATACACTTTACAGAATGATCTTCTCTCTAGCTATGAAACAAAAAATTACTTCAATTTAATATTGAGAACTATATCAAATATGATTATCTACAAATTATTTGTTCAGCACACTATTGATGTAATTATTCTTCAGAAGTCTCATCATTCTTTTAATAATGTGTATCTTAAAATTCATGAATTTATATTGATTATTGATAGAATGCATTGTAAACATAGTATGTCAACTTTTGTTTCAAATCATCTTGTCAAATAACTTCCATTGAAGATAGTTTAAATTATACTGCAATAATAATTCAGATAGGTAATTTTTATGTTTGCAAGATGGCCTTACCCTTCTCCTCTAAATCTTCTTGACTTTGTATAATTACAGAGAATTTCAATTCTCATAATAGACTTTGGTAAAATGTGAATGAGGATCAAACAGATTGTTAGGAAGATGAGAAATAGAAACAACTCCTGATGTATACTTTGTTTTGACAAAAACTCACATCTAATGTTTTTCTATCCACATTCCTATAATTGAAAGTTATTCTGTTCTGAGATGAAATTTAAGAAAAGTTAAATATAGTCAATATATTAGATATCTTGAGAAGAATATTAACAGAATTTCTCTGATTTCTTTTTGTTATGATAAGTTTAAGAAACTAAAAGTCCATCCTTCAAAAATACAGAAAGCAATTCATTATAGTTGGAACAATATTGGTAATAATCTTTATAAACAATTTTTGTTATGAATGATTTGGGAATTTCTGACAAACTCATAAAATCATTGTATGATGCCAGGTAAGAAATATGAAAAGACTCTATGGAAAAGCTAGATTTTAAAAGATCTAATCACAAGACTTGATCATAATGTACCTTAAAAGAAGTACTATTGTTGCTGCTAATGAGATTGCCAATTTTTTGTCAGACTTGTAAACTCAAGATTGATAGAATGGAAAAGCATCATTAGAGCAGAATACCTTTTCTTTTACAAAGTGTCACTAATATCAATCTGATTAAATCTGTAGTTGTTCACAAATTTGAACTTGCTCCTGATCATCTTAAACCAGGAAAGATTCCAAGAGCAGATATCAAATTTTCAAAATATTTAAAAATTTAAGATCTAAAGCCAAACAGAAATTATTCCAAAATTTTTACTATAAGCAAAATTATAGCAGTATTAAAATCAAATAAACCTAATAGTGATCCCAAAAAATATTGCCCAATATCATTATTATGTGTTCCCTACAGACTTTTTGAAAGAATCATATTAATAAAAAATTTGCTAATAGCTGAGCATTATCTATTTGTTGAGCAGCAAGCTGTGTTTAGGGCAGAAAGAGATTGCTGGGAATAGTTTTATTTTTAACAACTCATATTAAAAAAGATCAAAATGTATTAAAGACTAATGTAATTTTTAATTTACTTGCAAAATTTTTTCCTTTCAGAAAATTCATGTAACTCTAATTAATAATCATAGTAGATATAAAATCGTATAGAACAGTCTTTCATGGGGTTCACTTTTTTACCTACTTTTAATATATTCATTAATGATTTTCCTAAAACAGGTTTCAGGGATACTCATTAATGCTGATGATATTATTTTGACTTTTCAAAAGATATTCGTTCATAAAACAGAAAAGCCTCAATAAAGATATTAATAGTTTAAAAATTGTTATGAAAGGCAAGAATTTTATTCCTAATATAATTAAGATATGCTCAAGTTTTTACCTAAATAAAAATAGATCATTTTGTAATCTGAATATAATATTTTGAGTAGATTACCATATAATTCTACCACATTATCTTTGAATCATTTTCTCATTTAGTCTTTCCCTACACGAAATTAATTTTTAGAAATAATCTCATTGGAAAGCCAGCTAGTATTATTTAAGGCTATGAGCTAATATTACTTAAGCTGCAACGCAAGTACTTTATGGATTATAAATAATATAATACACCATATACACCTTAAATGACACTCCGCAATGCAGTTTAATATATGATTTTATTCTATTTTCTTACAGTTTCAACTGTCCAGCAGTCATCATCAGAGCTACAACATTTAAACATATACAATTAATATATAATTAATATCTATCTATACATATACCAATATATATACACGTACATATACAAATATACATATAAATATAATCATAAAAAACATTTTAAACACTCCAACTAGTAACTTAAATATGAATCTTTAATATCTCTATAATCTAAAACCTCTATCCTACACTTATATTCAATTAACTTCTTTTATATAAAATTTTATTTTATATTTTAACGTTTATTTCTCCATATTCTAATCATTTAAAATTTAAATTTACCCTTTAATTTACTCATATATTACACATTAATCAATAACAATAATGTCATTATTTTTATATCCTCTTAATTTTTAATTTTAACTAATTTTACCTTTTAAACTCAGCACTCTTTCTCCTATAACTGAAATAACTTTAAAAAATTTAATTTTTTTTATTTCCTTATTCTCTTCACCCCTATTCCCTCTATGAACACATTCTGAAACTAAATCTTATTCTAATTCTTCAAAATCTACACATACCTATTCATTAATAAAATTTCTACAAAATTAATGTTTTCAAACCGTGATCCTTATTAAGAGATGGATTACTTCCATAGCACTAGTATATTGTACTGGTGAATACTATACCCTTGTTTGGAGAAAAAGTTTCCTTATTAAACTTCCTGAATGTTCACTTAAATATTATCATGAAAAAATATTACTAGTACATATAATCCTACTCATTTGCAATAACTTCCTGCTCTTTTACATATTCTTCTGTCAGTTATCAGAAAAGAAGTTGCATAAAAAACGAATAAGAAACTTTTTAAAAAAATCAGAACTTAAGATAAAGTTTTACCAACTAAGTCTCACCTCAAATGAAGACCCCCTTTTAAAGAAAGTTCAAACAATAATTTATAAATACATGTTCTAAAGAAATTCCCTTTTCCAGATCCAACAATAAAGCCAAGTGAATTTGAACTACTAGATACAAATGGAGTCTCATAAAAAGATTCAGGATAACCATAGTCAATTGCTTACCTGCTTCATAAATGAATTTATCAATCATTACTATATATATATATATATATATATATATATATATATATATATATATATATATATATATATATATATATATATATATATATATTGAAAATAAAACCTATAAATTACATAGTTAATCATTGTCAAATCTATAGTTATAGTTGCAAAATTGACTGATTCAATAAAACCACTGGGGATTTTATTTTCTTATTAAAATCTTCATTTTCTTTAAAAATATTTTGTTAAATAGTTAAGCTGTCATAAAGATCCATATTTCAAATAAACAAAATCAGAAAAAGGAAATGCAAAAAACTAGAGACAGATGTACAGTTTTTATGCATGAAATGATTTCACTATTAGAAAATAGTGATTTTCCTCAAATGTTTTGCTAAATTTTTTGCTTGAGCTGAATGTCATTTTTTTCTGATTGTTAATTAACTTGATAGCCTGACTGAAAGAAATTAGTTCATATAAAAAACTTTCATCAGTGAATGCCTGTTTTATTGAAAATTGGCTTATGCTTGAAAATAAAATAGCTACCAAACTAAAAAAAAGAAAAAATTTAACAAAAAATGTTCACCCCAACAAGCAAATAACAGAAAATCTATGATCAATAAAAAAAAGAAGATAATACTTAGCTATGTTTATGCACACACAGATGCACCCATATATATATATCCACATCTCTGATTAAACATAAGATAAGATTAAACCACTAAACATCACATGATCCATTGATTACTCTGGTTAGCACAAGGTGGCACTACTATATGGAGAGTTTTTGCCTGTTTACAAGATAAGATTATTTAATAATAATTCAAACAAGTTTAAAGACCTCTTGAATACAATTTTTATTTTAAAGTCATTGTATTTAGATTAAAAATTGAACTTATTATTCATATTTTTATTATTTATTTTTGAGAGGACAATTTTCTTCGTTTTGAAAGCATTTGCCTTTTAGAATTTTCTTTCCCATTTTTTTTTACTTATTTACAGACCTGTACTATATTAAAACTACATATTTATATATAAATATACACAATTTCTGTCTTCTAAATTTTATTTATTCATCAATGAATTATTGATATCCACCTAGTAATAGTTCCTAATGATTTAGTAATAAATAAAAAGTTTGCTTGTGACTTTACAACTCAACAAATATTGAACCAATCTTGAAGAAACTTGCATGATTTTCTTTCTTTTTTTGCCAGAAATTTTATTAGCATATAAATTTTTGATTTAATTGCTTTAAATATATTTGTCATTTACAATTTTAAAATGTGTGGAAAATCTATATCGTAATTGCTTTTAATTGATGTTTACAAAAAAAAAATCAAAATGAGGGCAACACTGATTGAGCGTTACAGAATTGGAAAATTTCTTTAGTGAAAAGTAGTTTTTGATGAAGTAAAATAAATATGTTTTAAATTAATTAAATTGCATTTGCATAATATATTTATTTTTTCATTTGAATAATGATAATTTATATCAGTTATAATAATGAATTTAATAAACTCTTAGGATTTTAACTTAACTAGCACAATATCATAAGAGAAATACTACTGAATTTGATAAACTTTTTCTTTGGAAATTAGTAAACTGCTAGGGATGTCAATTTAATGATATTTAACACGAGAATACATAAAATTTAAAATGCTGTGAATACGGCAAAAGTTATTTCTAGCGAATTTGACAAATTTTTATTATTTCTCTTTTATTATATTCTCACTTGATAAACAAAATTTTAAATATATTTAAATTAACATGGGGATATTTTTTTTTTATAAATGGCATCATATTAATCTCCATTAAGTAAATAGAATACATATGTAGATATAATAATAAAAAGGCTAAATATAAAAAATAAAAATAAGTACGAGAGGTAAGCTTTTATTATTTATGTCCTAAAAAATATCCCCTTAAAACAAATTAAAAAAAGTAACTTTTCTATAGTATTGAAAAAGTATTATTTTTTTGCTATCCATTATTTATCTATTACCTATTTATTCTTTATATATATATGGATTTTTGTTTTGTGATACTTAATTCAATTTAAGCAATAAATCAATAAAAATAAACGTGAGCCGTATCTTTGCATTATTTATATTTGAAAAAATATCTACTTAAATAATTAAAAAACATCTGATTTTTTTTCCTGTCTGTGTTTTATAAATTACTTGAAACAATATTAAAAATTATCAAATAGAATAAATTATTTACTTTTAAAAATAGTAGCAGTATGCATAATAAATTAAGCTTTTATTAAATGCTTTATAAATTATATTTTCCAATATAATATTTTAAAGAATTCTTAATATATATATGTTCTTTATATATACAATACATGTTAATATCTTACAATTTTTGTGATGAATAGCTAAAGTATGTTATTACACACACATGCATTGATTCAGAGATGATACTTTGGCAGTTTGGAGAAGTACCAGTCACTTTTTTACTTGGACATATATTTGTCATTGTCAATAATAATATTTATCATGAAGTTTATTAATTAAACCATACACAAACATGAAAATGAATAAATAGTTAGGGACTTATATCAATGCATAAAAAAAAAAAAAACTAAGTATCTCATAAATTTACAGTATTTTACTAAAAAACAATGACATTACTAGGTGATCCTGAAGATTAAATCAGTTTTATCTCCATATGCCATAATAACTTATTATTTATATTACAAATGCATTATTCTATTCAAAAGACAGATAGGTAAATGTATATATATATATAAATTGAAAAATACATAAATGCATATGTATTACAAATGGAATGCTAGGAAGTGTATATCTTAAAACTTAATTATCATATATAAATGAATATTATATGCAATTATTCAAACGAGAAATACATGATTCAGATCACTAGCCTAAAATTTAATAATAAAAAAAACTTTTGAAAAATGCATATTTAAATATATTAAAACTTCTAAATAACATACCAGCAACAAATTTTATGAAACTAATTATTTACAAATAATTATTATTTGTAACTTTGTTACATGTTTTCATGTTTTGACATGTCTTGGATATATATATATCAGAGTATATGCTTAATAATTATATTCACAATTTAGATTTGAATGAAATCAATAGGAAGCCAACTGATGCACTTTTAAAAACTGCAATAAAGATGGCTAGTACAAAAAAAGCAGCAAATTGATCAGTTAAAATTTTTATTGATACAAGACAATTTATGAAGGAAAAAAGGAATAGAAAAATATATGAAAATGATGTATGATAAAAAGGATGGAATATCTTTGAATTTTGTAAAATGGTCTGAAAAAGAGTTGATAATGATATAAAAAGTATAATTGTGAACTAGCAAAGAAAGCTATAGTAGAGAACAAAAATGTCAAGATTGTAAAACAACATCTTAGTATTGGTAGAAAACTTATTTCTGCAATAAAAAAAAAGTTGAAATTATTACTAAATAATAGATGATGTCATTAAATATAAAAAAAGGTTCTACCAAGAATTATATGTTTCAATAAAAAAAAAAAAAAATCTACAACTACTATATCTTTTGAATTGTCCAGGATTTGAAATGAAGAAGTGAGACATGCAATTAAATTTAAGAAGGGAAATTACTAATTGATATCTTTAAAAAAAAAACAGGTGAAGAACTAGAAGGAATTTTGGCAAAGTTATATACCAAATGTTTAAACCAGTAAAGATATAACCAGATGATTGGAATGCAGTATTAATATTAATATTTACAAAAGATGATAAAGAAGATATTAGAAATTACAGACCTAGCAGTCTTTATATCAGTGACTATACAAAATTTTTATCAAAAAAATACAATTCATTTACAGCAAACTTTGGATGTTAATTAACCAAATGAATAATCTGGATTTAAAAGTGATTTTGATAAAGTGGATTGTATTCAACTATTGAGAAAAGTTATAGAAAAAGATCAATAAATAGTTGCCCATTATGCTTTAGATTTGTTGATTATGAAAAGGCATTTGATTCTATAAGCATTTTTTCAGTGATTAAAGCATTGAATCATTAAGGTATAAACCCAGGATATTGTCACATTCTGAAGAATAGTTATAAAAATGGAACAAACAATAATTAGATTACCTAATGATACTAGAAAGATTAACATTGAGAAGGGTGTACAAAAGTTAGACTCCATATTTCCAAAAACTTTACAGCAGTTTTGCAAGAAATATTTTAGGGATTAAAATAAGAACTAAAGGAATAAAAGTAAATGGAAATTATTTAAGTCATTTAGATTCTGCAGTTGATGTAATTATTTTTTAAAGACGCTTTAAAGCCTCAGGAAATGTTTCAAAAGTTATCAGATCCAAAAAAGAAAGAAATTAGGATTAAAGGTAAACTAAAAAGACTAAAATAATGTTCAATGTATTTTCTCAAAATAAAAAAATAAAGATTGGTAATGATGAGTTAGAAGTTACAACTACAAATATCTTGGTCAGATTACTACAGATGAAAATGTAGTAGATAAAAATAACCATTGGTTGGAGTGCTTTAAATAGCTTAATATTAAAAGAAAATATGTCTAAGTGTTTGAAAAGAAAGGTTTTTAATAAATGCATTTTACCAGATTTTGCAGACCTGAAAGGCAGACACTTAACCAAAGAGGAATGCAGAGACTAAAAGAAAATATGTCTAAGTGTTTGAAAAGAAAGGTTTTTAATAAATGCATTTTACCAGCTTTTGCAGACCTGAAAGGCATACACTTAACCAAAGAGGAATGCAGAGACTTCAGACCACTCAACAAAATATGGAAAGATCTATGTTAGGAATAACAAGAAGAAATCAAAAACAAAATACATGGGTGAGAGAACAAATAGGTGTTACTGATATCATTGAAAGAATTAAAGAATTACTGTGAAGTTGGGCTGGACATATTATTAGAAGTGATAATAGATGGACAGTTGCAATCTTAAACTGGATTTCAAGGATTGTAAAAGACCTAGACAGTCCTGTGATATAGATGGATGAATTAAGGAAATGGGCTGGGGTGATATGGAGGAGAGGTTAGAGATTGGAGAAGATAGGTTAAATTTGGAGAGACTTTTATCTTGCAGTTGATTGATAATGGTTGAAAATGATGATGTTGATGTTTAATAATTAATAATACTAATTAATTTATGACATAAAAATATATTTAAAATAAAATACTAAACGTGATTGTTCAGTAGTATAAATGTATTGTAAAATGTTAATTTTTTTGCGATATTGCTGTTGATAACTCCTGTATTATTATTTCATATAAATAATAAGTAGAAGCTGAAAAACATCTTCATATTGAATTATATTATTTTATTTTATTAATACGAGTGAAACCATGGATATAGCTAGGTTTGTATATATTATTTTTGGATCATCATTATGTAATGTTTCAGCCCCGATGAGAGAAT
>JAQFVV010002079.1:0-35697 GCA_028023455.1 Epiperipatus broadwayi | reverse complement strand
TATATTCCACAGATGGCGTCCTACCAAGACTGCCAATCAAGCGTATGTTTTGTTTACATAAACGTCAGAGTAGTCAGTATTCACTATCTCTAACTATAATTCCACTTTCAGATCATGATTTCAAGCTATTTGCTATCGTCAGTGAAAGACAGGAATAAAGAAACTAGATCTGAATACAAACTCTGAGCGTTTATGAAACAATTTCTATTCAGCTTGCAAGCGTGAATTTTTTAGACACGTAATGTCTTCAAACTCAGCATAGCAAACCAGATAGCTACATGGGTCTGATCTCAGTTCAGCATCACCACATAGTAGAAGCCTCTGCAATCTATATCATTGCAAGAAAGACCTCAAAGGTACATTTATGATAAACAAAAATGCAAGTTAAAAAACTTGCTAACGCTTGTATTTATGTCCACAGATGGCGTCCTACCAAGACTGCCAATCAAGCGTATGTTTTGTTTACATAAACGTCAGAGTAGTCAGTATTCACTATCTCTAACTATAATTCCACTTTCAGATCATGATTTCAAGCTATTTGCTATCGTCAGTGAAAGACAGGAATAAAGAAACTAGATCTGAATACAAACTCTGAGCGTTTATGAAACAATTTCTATTCAGCTTGCAAGCGTGAATTTTTTAGACACGTAATGTCTTCAAACTCAGCATAGCAAACCAGATAGCTACATGGGTCTGATCTCAGTTCAGCATCACCACATAGTAGAAGCCTCTGCAATCTATATCATTGCAAGAAAGACCTCAAAGGTACATTTATGATAAACAAAAATGCAAGTTAAAAAACTTGCTAACGCTTGTATTTATGTCCACAGATGGCGTCCTACCAAGACTGCCAATCAAGCGTATGTTTTGTTTACATAAACGTCAGAGAGAGCACACGTATCCACTATCTCTAACTATAATTCCACTTTCAGATCATGATTTCAAGCTATTTGCTATCGTCAGTGAAAGACAGGAATAAAGAAACTAGATCTGAATACAAACTCTGAGCGTTTATGAAACAATTTCTATTCAGCTTGCAAGCGTGAATTTTTTAGACACGTAATGTCTTCAAACTCAGCATAGCAAACCAGATAGCTACATGGGTCTGATCTCAGTTCAGCATCACCACATAGTAGAAGCCTCTGCAATCTATATCATTGCAAGAAAGACCTCAAAGGTACATTTATGATAAACAAAAATGCAAGTTTGCAAAAAAAACTTGCTAACGCTTGTATTTATGTCCACAGATGGCGTCCGACCAAGACTGCCAATCAAGCGTATGTTTTGTTTACATAAACGTCAGAGTAGTCAGTATTCACTATCTCTAACTATAATTCCACTTTCAGATCATGATTTCAAGCTATTTGCTATCGTCAGTGAAAGACAGGAATAAAGAAACTAGATCTGAATACAAACTCTGAGCGTTTATGAAACAATTTCTATTCAGCTTGCAAGCGTGAATTTTTTAGACACGTAATGTCTTCAAACTCAGCATAGCAAACCAGATAGCTACATGGGTCTGATCTCAGTTCAGCATCACCACATAGTAGAAGCCTCTGCAATCTATATCATTGCAAGAAAGACCTCAAAGGTACATTTATGATAAACAAAAATGCAAGTTAAAAAACTTGCTAACGCTTGTATTTATGTCCACAGATGGCGTCCTACCAAGACTGCCAATCAAGCGTATGTTTTGTTTACATAAACGTCAGAGTAGTCAGTATTCACTATCTCTAACTATAATTCCACTTTCAGATCATGATTTCAAGCTATTTGCTATCGTCAGTGAAAGACAGGAATAAAGAAACTAGATCTGAATACAAACTCTGAGCGTTTATGAAACAATTTCTATTCAGCTTGCAAGCGTGAATTTTTTAGACACGTAATGTCTTCAAACTCAGCATAGCAAACCAGATAGCTACATGGGTCTGATCTCAGTTCAGCATCACCACATAGTAGAAGCCTCTGCAATCTATATCATTGCAAGAAAGACCTCAAAGGTACATTTATGATAAACAAAAATGCAAGTTAAAAAACTTGCTAACGCTTGTATTTATGTCCACAGATGGCGTCCTACCAAGACTGCCAATCAAGCGTATGTTTTGTTTACATAAACGTCAGAGTAGTCAGTATTCACTATCTCTAACTATAATTCCACTTTCAGATCATGATTTCAAGCTATTTGCTATCGTCAGTGAAAGACAGGAATAAAGAAACTAGATCTGAATACAAACTCTGAGCGTTTATGAAACAATTTCTATTCAGCTTGCAAGCGTGAATTTTTTAGACACGTAATGTCTTCAAACTCAGCATAGCAAACCAGATAGCTACATGGGTCTGATCTCAGTTCAGCATCACCACATAGTAGAAGCCTCTGCAATCTATATCATTGCAAGAAAGACCTCAAAGGTACATTTATGATAAACAAAAATGCAAGTTAAAAAACTTGCTAACGCTTGTATTTATGTCCACAGATGGCGTCCTACCAAGACTGCCAATCAAGCGTATGTTTTGTTTACATAAACGTCAGAGTAGTCAGTATTCACTATCTCTAACTATAATTCCACTTTCAGATCATGATTTCAAGCTATTTGCTATCGTCAGTGAAAGACAGGAATAAAGAAACTAGATCTGAATACAAACTCTGAGCGTTTATGAAACAATTTCTATTCAGCTTGCAAGCGTGAATTTTTTAGACACGTAATGTCTTCAAACTCAGCATAGCAAACCAGATAGCTACATGGGTCTGATCTCAGTTCAGCATCACCACATAGTAGAAGCCTCTGCAATCTATATCATTGCAAGAAAGACCTCAAAGGTACATTTATGATAAACAAAAATGCAAGTTAAAAAACTTGCTAACGCTTGTATTTATGTCCACAGATGGCGTCCTACCAAGACTGCCAATCAAGCGTATGTTTTGTTTACATAAACGTCAGAGTAGTCAGTATTCACTATCTCTAACTATAATTCCACTTTCAGATCATGATTTCAAGCTATTTGCTATCGTCAGTGAAAGACAGGAATAAAGAAACTAGATCTGAATACAAACTCTGAGCGTTTATGAAACAATTTCTATTCAGCTTGCAAGCGTGAATTTTTTAGACACGTAATGTCTTCAAACTCAGCATAGCAAACCAGATAGCTACATGGGTCTGATCTCAGTTCAGCATCACCACATAGTAGAAGCCTCTGCAATCTATATCATTGCAAGAAAGACCTCAAAGGTACATTTATGATAAACAAAAATGCAAGTTAAAAAACTTGCTAACGCTTGTATTTATGTCCACAGATGGCGTCCTACCAAGACTGCCAATCAAGCGTATGTTTTGTTTACATAAACGTCAGAGTAGTCAGTATTCACTATCTCTAACTATAATTCCACTTTCAGATCATGATTTCAAGCTATTTGCTATCGTCAGTGAAAGACAGGAATAAAGAAACTAGATCTGAATACAAACTCTGAGCGTTTATGAAACAATTTCTATTCAGCTTGCAAGCGTGAATTTTTTAGACACGTAATGTCTTCAAACTCAGCATAGCAAACCAGATAGCTACATGGGTCTGATCTCAGTTCAGCATCACCACATAGTAGAAGCCTCTGCAATCTATATCATTGCAAGAAAGACCTCAAAGGTACATTTATGATAAACAAAAATGCAAGTTAAAAAACTTGCTAACGCTTGTATTTATGTCCACAGATGGCGTCCTACCAAGACTGCCAATCAAGCGTATGTTTTGTTTACATAAACGTCAGAGTAGTCAGTATTCACTATCTCTAACTATAATTCCACTTTCAGATCATGATTTCAAGCTATTTGCTATCGTCAGTGAAAGACAGGAATAAAGAAACTAGATCTGAATACAAACTCTGAGCGTTTATGAAACAATTTCTATTCAGCTTGCAAGCGTGAATTTTTTAGACACGTAATGTCTTCAAACTCAGCATAGCAAACCAGATAGCTACATGGGTCTGATCTCAGTTCAGCATCACCACATAGTAGAAGCCTCTGCAATCTATATCATTGCAAGAAAGACCTCAAAGGTACATTTATGATAAACAAAAATGCAAGTTAAAAAACTTGCTAACGCTTGTATTTATGTCCACAGATGGCGTCCTACCAAGACTGCCAATCAAGCGTATGTTTTGTTTACATAAACGTCAGAGTAGTCAGTATTCACTATCTCTAACTATAATTCCACTTTCAGATCATGATTTCAAGCTATTTGCTATCGTCAGTGAAAGACAGGAATAAAGAAACTAGATCTGAATACAAACTCTGAGCGTTTATGAAACAATTTCTATTCAGCTTGCAAGCGTGAATTTTTTAGACACGTAATGTCTTCAAACTCAGCATAGCAAACCAGATAGCTACATGGGTCTGATCTCAGTTCAGCATCACCACATAGTAGAAGCCTCTGCAATCTATATCATTGCAAGAAAGACCTCAAAGGTACATTTATGATAAACAAAAATGCAAGTTAAAAAACTTGCTAACGCTTGTATTTATGTCCACAGATGGCGTCCTACCAAGACTGCCAATCAAGCGTATGTTTTGTTTACATAAACGTCAGAGTAGTCAGTATTCACTATCTCTAACTATAATTCCACTTTCAGATCATGATTTCAAGCTATTTGCTATCGTCAGTGAAAGACAGGAATAAAGAAACTAGATCTGAATACAAACTCTGAGCGTTTATGAAACAATTTCTATTCAGCTTGCAAGCGTGAATTTTTTAGACACGTAATGTCTTCAAACTCAGCATAGCAAACCAGATAGCTACATGGGTCTGATCTCAGTTCAGCATCACCACATAGTAGAAGCCTCTGCAATCTATATCATTGCAAGAAAGACCTCAAAGGTACATTTATGATAAACAAAAATGCAAGTTAAAAAACTTGCTAACGCTTGTATTTATGTCCACAGATGGCGTCCTACCAAGACTGCCAATCAAGCGTATGTTTTGTTTACATAAACGTCAGAGTAGTCAGTATTCACTATCTCTAACTATAATTCCACTTTCAGATCATGATTTCAAGCTATTTGCTATCGTCAGTGAAAGACAGGAATAAAGAAACTAGATCTGAATACAAACTCTGAGCGTTTATGAAACAATTTCTATTCAGCTTGCAAGCGTGAATTTTTTAGACACGTAATGTCTTCAAACTCAGCATAGCAAACCAGATAGCTACATGGGTCTGATCTCAGTTCAGCATCACCACATAGTAGAAGCCTCTGCAATCTATATCATTGCAAGAAAGACCTCAAAGGTACATTTATGATAAACAAAAATGCAAGTTAAAAAACTTGCTAACGCTTGTATTTATGTCCACAGATGGCGTCCTACCAAGACTGCCAATCAAGCGTATGTTTTGTTTACATAAACGTCAGAGTAGTCAGTATTCACTATCTCTAACTATAATTCCACTTTCAGATCATGATTTCAAGCTATTTGCTATCGTCAGTGAAAGACAGGAATAAAGAAACTAGATCTGAATACAAACTCTGAGCGTTTATGAAACAATTTCTATTCAGCTTGCAAGCGTGAATTTTTTAGACACGTAATGTCTTCAAACTCAGCATAGCAAACCAGATAGCTACATGGGTCTGATCTCAGTTCAGCATCACCACATAGTAGAAGCCTCTGCAATCTATATCATTGCAAGAAAGACCTCAAAGGTACATTTATGATAAACAAAAATGCAAGTTAAAAAACTTGCTAACGCTTGTATTTATGTCCACAGATGGCGTCCTACCAAGACTGCCAATCAAGCGTATGTTTTGTTTACATAAACGTCAGAGTAGTCAGTATTCACTATCTCTAACTATAATTCCACTTTCAGATCATGATTTCAAGCTATTTGCTATCGTCAGTGAAAGACAGGAATAAAGAAACTAGATCTGAATACAAACTCTGAGCGTTTATGAAACAATTTCTATTCAGCTTGCAAGCGTGAATTTTTTAGACACGTAATGTCTTCAAACTCAGCATAGCAAACCAGATAGCTACATGGGTCTGATCTCAGTTCAGCATCACCACATAGTAGAAGCCTCTGCAATCTATATCATTGCAAGAAAGACCTCAAAGGTACATTTATGATAAACAAAAATGCAAGTTAAAAAACTTGCTAACGCTTGTATTTATGTCCACAGATGGCGTCCTACCAAGACTGCCAATCAAGCGTATGTTTTGTTTACATAAACGTCAGAGTAGTCAGTATTCACTATCTCTAACTATAATTCCACTTTCAGATCATGATTTCAAGCTATTTGCTATCGTCAGTGAAAGACAGGAATAAAGAAACTAGATCTGAATACAAACTCTGAGCGTTTATGAAACAATTTCTATTCAGCTTGCAAGCGTGAATTTTTTAGACACGTAATGTCTTCAAACTCAGCATAGCAAACCAGATAGCTACATGGGTCTGATCTCAGTTCAGCATCACCACATAGTAGAAGCCTCTGCAATCTATATCATTGCAAGAAAGACCTCAAAGGTACATTTATGATAAACAAAAATGCAAGTTAAAAAACTTGCTAACGCTTGTATTTATGTCCACAGATGGCGTCCTACCAAGACTGCCAATCAAGCGTATGTTTTGTTTACATAAACGTCAGAGTAGTCAGTATTCACTATCTCTAACTATAATTCCACTTTCAGATCATGATTTCAAGCTATTTGCTATCGTCAGTGAAAGACAGGAATAAAGAAACTAGATCTGAATACAAACTCTGAGCGTTTATGAAACAATTTCTATTCAGCTTGCAAGCGTGAATTTTTTAGACACGTAATGTCTTCAAACTCAGCATAGCAAACCAGATAGCTACATGGGTCTGATCTCAGTTCAGCATCACCACATAGTAGAAGCCTCTGCAATCTATATCATTGCAAGAAAGACCTCAAAGGTACATTTATGATAAACAAAAATGCAAGTTAAAAAACTTGCTAACGCTTGTATTTATGTCCACAGATGGCGTCCTACCAAGACTGCCAATCAAGCGTATGTTTTGTTTACATAAACGTCAGAGTAGTCAGTATTCACTATCTCTAACTATAATTCCACTTTCAGATCATGATTTCAAGCTATTTGCTATCGTCAGTGAAAGACAGGAATAAAGAAACTAGATCTGAATACAAACTCTGAGCGTTTATGAAACAATTTCTATTCAGCTTGCAAGCGTGAATTTTTTAGACACGTAATGTCTTCAAACTCAGCATAGCAAACCAGATAGCTACATGGGTCTGATCTCAGTTCAGCATCACCACATAGTAGAAGCCTCTGCAATCTATATCATTGCAAGAAAGACCTCAAAGGTACATTTATGATAAACAAAAATGCAAGTTAAAAAACTTGCTAACGCTTGTATTTATGTCCACAGATGGCGTCCTACCAAGACTGCCAATCAAGCGTATGTTTTGTTTACATAAACGTCAGAGTAGTCAGTATTCACTATCTCTAACTATAATTCCACTTTCAGATCATGATTTCAAGCTATTTGCTATCGTCAGTGAAAGACAGGAATAAAGAAACTAGATCTGAATACAAACTCTGAGCGTTTATGAAACAATTTCTATTCAGCTTGCAAGCGTGAATTTTTTAGACACGTAATGTCTTCAAACTCAGCATAGCAAACCAGATAGCTACATGGGTCTGATCTCAGTTCAGCATCACCACATAGTAGAAGCCTCTGCAATCTATATCATTGCAAGAAAGACCTCAAAGGTACATTTATGATAAACAAAAATGCAAGTTAAAAAACTTGCTAACGCTTGTATTTATGTCCACAGATGGCGTCCTACCAAGACTGCCAATCAAGCGTATGTTTTGTTTACATAAACGTCAGAGTAGTCAGTATTCACTATCTCTAACTATAATTCCACTTTCAGATCATGATTTCAAGCTATTTGCTATCGTCAGTGAAAGACAGGAATAAAGAAACTAGATCTGAATACAAACTCTGAGCGTTTATGAAACAATTTCTATTCAGCTTGCAAGCGTGAATTTTTTAGACACGTAATGTCTTCAAACTCAGCATAGCAAACCAGATAGCTACATGGGTCTGATCTCAGTTCAGCATCACCACATAGTAGAAGCCTCTGCAATCTATATCATTGCAAGAAAGACCTCAAAGGTACATTTATGATAAACAAAAATGCAAGTTAAAAAACTTGCTAACGCTTGTATTTATGTCCACAGATGGCGTCCTACCAAGACTGCCAATCAAGCGTATGTTTTGTTTACATAAACGTCAGAGTAGTCAGTATTCACTATCTCTAACTATAATTCCACTTTCAGATCATGATTTCAAGCTATTTGCTATCGTCAGTGAAAGACAGGAATAAAGAAACTAGATCTGAATACAAACTCTGAGCGTTTATGAAACAATTTCTATTCAGCTTGCAAGCGTGAATTTTTTAGACACGTAATGTCTTCAAACTCAGCATAGCAAACCAGATAGCTACATGGGTCTGATCTCAGTTCAGCATCACCACATAGTAGAAGCCTCTGCAATCTATATCATTGCAAGAAAGACCTCAAAGGTACATTTATGATAAACAAAAATGCAAGTTAAAAAACTTGCTAACGCTTGTATTTATGTCCACAGATGGCGTCCTACCAAGACTGCCAATCAAGCGTATGTTTTGTTTACATAAACGTCAGAGTAGTCAGTATTCACTATCTCTAACTATAATTCCACTTTCAGATCATGATTTCAAGCTATTTGCTATCGTCAGTGAAAGACAGGAATAAAGAAACTAGATCTGAATACAAACTCTGAGCGTTTATGAAACAATTTCTATTCAGCTTGCAAGCGTGAATTTTTTAGACACGTAATGTCTTCAAACTCAGCATAGCAAACCAGATAGCTACATGGGTCTGATCTCAGTTCAGCATCACCACATAGTAGAAGCCTCTGCAATCTATATCATTGCAAGAAAGACCTCAAAGGTACATTTATGATAAACAAAAATGCAAGTTAAAAAACTTGCTAACGCTTGTATTTATGTCCACAGATGGCGTCCTACCAAGACTGCCAATCAAGCGTATGTTTTGTTTACATAAACGTCAGAGTAGTCAGTATTCACTATCTCTAACTATAAAAAAAAAAAAAGTTTTTTAACTTGCATTTTTGTTTATCATAAATGTACCTTTGAGGTCTTTCTTGCAATGATATAGATTGCAGAGGCTTCTACTATGTGGTGATGCTGAACTGAGATCAGACCCATGTAGCTATCTGGTTTGCTATGCTGAGTTTGAAGACATTACGTGTCTAAAAAATTCACGCTTGCAAGCTGAATAGAAATTGTTTCATAAATGCTCAGAGTTTGTATTCAGATCTAGTTTCTTTATTCCTGTCTTTCACTGATGATAGCAAATAGCTTGAAATCATGATCTGAAAGTGGAATTATAGTTAGAGATAGTGAATACTGACTACTCTGACGTTTATGTAAACAAAACATACGCTTGATTGGCAGTCTTGGTAGGACGCCATCTGTGGACATAAATACAAGCGTTAGCAAGTTTTTTAACTTGCATTTTTGTTTATCATAAATGTACCTTTGAGGTCTTTCTTGCAATGATATAGATTGCAGAGGCTTCTACTATGTGGTGATGCTGAACTGAGATCAGACCCATGTAGCTATCTGGTTTGCTATGCTGAGTTTGAAGACATTACGTGTCTAAAAAATTCACGCTTGCAAGCTGAATAGAAATTGTTTCATAAACGCTCAGAGTTTGTATTCAGATCTAGTTTCTTTATTCCTGTCTTTCACTGACGATAGCAAATAGCTTGAAATCATGATCTGAAAGTGGAATTATAGTTAGAGATAGTGAATACTGACTACTCTGACGTTTATGTAAACAAAACATACGCTTGATTGGCAGTCTTGGTAGGACGCCATCTGTGGACATAAATACAAGCGTTAGCAAGTTTTTTAACTTGCATTTTTGTTTATCATAAATGTACCTTTGAGGTCTTTCTTGCAATGATATAGATTGCAGAGGCTTCTACTGTGTGGTGATGCTGAAGTGAGATCAGACCCATGTAGCTATCTGGTTTGCTATGCTGAGTTTGAAGACATTACGTGTCTAAAAAATTTACGCTTGCAAGCTGAATAGAAATTGTTTCATAAACGCTCAGTGTTTGTATTCAGATCTAGTTTCTTTATTCCTGTCTTTCACTGACGATAGCAAATAGCTTGAAATCATGATCTGAAAGTGGAATTATAGTTAGAGATAGTGAATACTGACTACTCTGACGTTTATGTAAACAAAACATACGCTTGATTGGCAGTCTTGGTAGGAAGACATCTGTGGACATAAATACAAGCGTTAGCAAGTTTTTTAACTTGCATTTTTGTTTATCATAAATGTACCTTTGAGGTCTTTCTTGCAATGATATAGATTGCAGAGGCTTCTACTATGTGGTGATGCTGAACTGAGATCAGACCCATGTAGCTATCTGGTTTGCTATGCTGAGTTTGAAGACATTACGTGTCTAAAAAATTCACGCTTGCAAGCTGAATAGAAATTGTTTCATAAACGCTCAGAGTTTGTATTCAGATCTAGTTTCTTTATTCCTGTCTTTCACTGACGATAGCAAATAGCTTGAAATCATGATCTGAAAGTGGAATTATAGTTAGAGATAGTGAATACTGACTACTCTGACGTTTATGTAAACAAAACATACGCTTGATTGGCAGTCTTGGTAGGACGCCATCTGTGGACATAAATACAAGCGTTAGCAAGTTTTTTAACTTGCATTTTTGTTTATCATATATATATATATATATATATATATATATATATATATATATATATATATATATATATATATATATATGTCATCTATGGGTGGTTTAACACAAAACTTTATGAAAGATTGCTTTGAAAGTGAAATTGATTCCACAGTTTAATTATTCATTGCGAATAAAAATAATCTTTTTTACTGTAGTCTGTGTATGACTTACATAAATAAAAAATAAAATATTTCATTTTATACCATTGTACACTTCTGAATATATGTACACAATAAAGACACATGTCAATGACAATATTACACCCCTATTGGTTATTAAGCTATTATGTTCTATTGGATATTAGAGTGTCATGAGTAAACAATGCTATTTTACAAGGCAAAATTATGAAGGTGATCATCCAATAGTCATTAGCCAGATTTATAATAAGCTGAGAATGAGCAAAACAACATTCATATGACACTGGTGATCTTACCATGATACAAAACTGATATACAAAATTGTCATGCTAAATATAGCAAGCCAAGAACATTAACAAAATTGACCATATAGATCTTTCGTTATAATACTTATATAAAACAAAAATAGTCTCTTTATATAATAAATGATTTGTGTATGTATTTGTTTTAAATACACACACCATTAAAGGAATACCTTTATATAATATATGATATATAAAAGGGTTATCATGATTTAGTAAATATAAAATCAAATCATATATATTATAACAGTCAAGGTGGATCTGAGATCTCACCATGTCTGTTGAACAGGGTGCCATGAGGTCATTCAAACCTGAAAATGTATATAGTAGGCAGATACATACTGTTAAGATATATATATATATATATATATATATATTATATATATATTATTTTTTTTTTATTATATTATATATATATATATATATATATATATATATATATATAATTTAGTTGCAACCAGTAACCACCTAAACATTCACAGTAAAATATAGTAATCAATATTTCTAACTGCTGTCAAGGCAATATTCACACCTTTTAATATCAAGAACGGAAATTCATTCTTACTAATGGTCCATTGAATATATAATGACACTTAAAAATTGCAACTTGACTACATATTATGAAATATTGATACAATGAAATTTAAATAAACCTCTTTAAACATGTCACTGTTATTCAGACTAATAAATAGTCAATTATCAGCCCAAGTCACTAGCTTGTAAAGCAGCAGAGATAATTTTTAATTTTAAAAATAATAATAAAAGAAACCACAGCCAGTAATAACTTACACAAACATTTATTAATCTTATATAAAATTAAGCATTATTGTTATAGTATGTTTATTTTAATTTTTTCTATAAAACATTATTTTAGATTTTTTATTTTAGAAGTTTGCACAGATGATTTTAATATTTTATTAGTGTTGAGTATGGATAGACTACACCAATCTATCTGATATATTGATGTATTCAATGCAGCATGAATACAACAGCACACTACCATACTGTCAGGAATGCACATCTGAACAACATTATTATATAGAAGAAATTGTCTCTCATCCGGGACAGGAATCTTACATCTGTCTGGTGAGTAGAACAATAAGGGATTGTGGTCCATTTGCCATCTTACTATCCAATTCTATAGGCTAAAGGGAAGATCCAAGTGTGGCATATCATGTGATTTTGCATGTAGTGCATCTTCATACTACATTTACAAATTTCACCAATAAAACCAATCCATTAACCCAATTTAACTACGGAAAAACAACCTAAGATTTATCATCTCTTAGACTAACTTAATTTTATGAATCTATGCATTCATTTACACCAGACTTAAATTTAACATGATTTAATTAAATGTTTAGCTTAACAGAAAAAAAATCATAACAAAAACTTAAAATAATGGAAAAATAAATTAATGATAATGATATTTAAAAAAAAAAATACATTCAATAAAAGTAATTAATAAATAATTTAGCCAGATAAGAAATTCTATTTCTAATTAAATATTGATAAGGTTAGAATTTAGAGTTCTTACTGTTTTCAAATACTGAAAAAACAAGGTAGTAGCCATCAATATTGCTAAAATTCAAATGCCAAATCTTTTAAATGGTCTAGGTTTGCACTCGGTCTCAACTATATATATATATATATATATATATATATATATATATATATATGTTTATTACGGTTTTACAAAGATCTTTTTTAACAGTAGCTTGTTCAGTTATCTCTTCCTTTGGTTATTGATTCTACAGATACACTACCTCCATTTTCAAGTAATTGGATTGCTGATTTATGGAAGTTGATTATTAAGTCCATACTCTTGGTTCAAGTTGCGCTTGATGGGAATTTGTTATTCTGGGATGTTTATAAATTAAAATTTCCACATTATACTCCTCTTTTGCCTTCATTAGGTATTTCAAATAAAGTTTGCTTGCGTAAAATGAAACTTCTTTTCATTGAAGCAAGACATGTTGATTTGTACTTAAACTAAATTTAAATGCTCTCCCAACAAGTTATTTTTTAGTGTCCAGCAGAGGTTTCATTAGGATTTCGTCTCAGTGTCAGTTGTGTAGATTATATGATGAGACAATACACCATGTTTTTTTTTATATTTTTCCTGCTCTTAAGTCGATTAGGGACTTTATTGTTGTGAATGTCTCTCTGGATCTTAGAGATGCTCTTTCTGCTTCTAATACTCTCAAGAAGGGATCTTTTTCAGCAATAAGATTATCTATCTTTATAAACTCTTCTTTATGGTTGATGCATTGCAGGCTAATCTTTGTCATTCTCAGGACTCAGCTCTAAATGTCTTTCTCAAACTTCTTGACCAAGTCAAGCAGCGAGACTCTCTGCTTTCGCCTGTGAGTCTACATGATGATACTTGGGTGAAAGTTTTATTTTCCTTTTAGTCTTATTAAGATATGCTTTTCTCTGCACTGACTTTTTCAAGTTTCATTCTGAATGCTATGTATTTTTTATAAACTTTAACTGTATATTACTATGTTTAATAAATTTATCTTAAAACATAAACATAATAATAATAATAATAATAATAATAATAATAATAATAATAATAATAATAATAATAATAATAATAATAATAATAATAATAATAATAATAATAATAATAATAATAATAATAATAATAATAATAATAATAATAATAATGATGATGATGATGATGATGATGATGATGATGATGATAATTCAATTCTTTAATCCTTTATTTATTTAGTATACATATCAACAGCATTTAGCCAATTAAAGATTGCACAGTAATGTAATTATTATATACAAATATAAATCAGCACTATAAAACAGAAAAAATAAATACCAATAAAATAGAAAAACAATAAAATGCACAAATAAATTAAAATCCAATATATCAAATGAAATTAAAGATAATATTTTCAAGAGGTCTTTCATGAATTGTTTAAAATCAAAATTAAAATACCATCCTTACCAAAGTCTTTGTTACAAGTTCTAGGTAAACGAAATAAAGGGAAAATCTTAATACATCAGATTTAATTTTTTTTTCTTAAAAAATAGTGTGAGTACAAATGTTATAATTCTGTTACTTATAACATAAACTAGAACGCAAATTAGATACAGAAATATCCTGGGAAATAAATTTATGAAGAAGTTTGAGATCTCTTGTTTTTCATCTCAGCAGTAAATCAATATAGTGTTCATTACTTCAACTATTTACATTTTATTAATACTTAAACAATTTAATTTTACAAATTCTCAAAAATAGAGTGAATTCTTATGACATATGTCCTGTTATGAGAATTCCATAGAAGTGAACCATGCACCAAGATGTGAATTACTAAGAATATAAAAAGTTTAATCTATGTAAATTTATTAAATGCTTTTTTATATCTGTAAATAGCTCCTACAATCTTAACAGAATTATTCACTATAAAATTAGTGTGATTATAAAAGACCCATTATTAAAAATATTATTTATAGATATCTTTGATGATCATTTGTTATAATTTTAGAGTCACCGATTTAGAAGAAAAACCTTAAGATTTCACATTTTCTAGAGTAAAAGACAATGGAACACTTATCCATATTTATATCTAAATAATTATTTTCTCAGTAATTCAGGAAATGATCTATATCACTTTGAAGTAAAAACAGTCATTAATAGTATAAATATGGCTAAAAATTTTGCAATCATCTGCATACATAGAAGATGTGAAAATTTAATGCATGTTTTTAAGTCATCAATGTATACATTAAATAATAATTATGTTATAAAGTATTATTTAAAGCTAAAGAAAATATGTGGTATATAAAATTATAGTGAATCATTTAAAAATAGTTATGTAAAGCTTTAAATATTGTTGCATAACACAGCTATAAATATTTAAAAGTATATTTAAATGTTAAATTTTAATAGTTTAAAACTTATAGAAGTAAATGTTATATTTAAATTTATAAAATCATATTTAATAATGAAAATTAAAAAAAAAACTTAAATTTTTAAAAATAAACTTTATGATAGTGAAATCGTATTTAATTCTATATTTTCTATTTTATTTTTTTTTTCAAATTTTTATAATTGTATTTTCTAATATAATAAAGTGATTCAATTTTATTAATCATGTTAGTCATGCAGAAACACCAAACAACATTAAATATTTGGACCTACAAGTAATAATGGAAGCAGTCTGTTTTTATTATAAAATGAACATTAAGCCCATTCATATTAGAGGCCATATACATCATTCATCAAATACACCAGACATACATAAATTTTCTGGCCTAAAATCATTTTTACATAGAAACAAAATATTTACAATCAAATGTATATGATCTTTCGGTCAGAGTTTTGTGTATGTTTTAGGTTTTCCCCTAACTTGAATAGGTGTTTAAATAACACTAAAGATTACATTCCTTCAATTCAAGCACATTAGAAAGTCTGCAAAATTGCATGTAGAGAAAACAACTGTCAGGCTGCATTTTATGGAGAAACGAAAGAATCTGTTCATGTTAGATTGTCCCAACATGTATATTCATATAATAGAGCTTTATCTGATTCATCCCACCCATCAATTTTTGTACAACATGCAATTGCTGTGGGTCATGGGTGCAGACCAGATTAACATAAATTATTATGTAGGGAGTGAAGGGATTTGAGAAGAAAAATTAAAGAGGCATTTATTATCATTTCGGATGAGCATGAACTAGATAAGAGGGAGTCCTTTTATGCTTTATCAAGGAAATGGCATGCTGAGGCACTTTGAGCCTTATTTGCATATTCACCAATTCATTTCGAATATTGCATATCAATATATTGTTGGAGATTATAATAAATTTTGTAGTCCTTGATAATGAAGCGTAAGCCTTTGAAAAAGTTTGGAGAAATAATAATTTGTTGATATTTATCTCTAGATATTGTTCTTATATCATATTTTGCTTTGTGAGTTATAATTTGTAATCAATGTGTGTAGGGTTTATTTTAACATTTTTAAATTTTATTATTATTGTAGATATATATTTCTATATAAATATCAATAAATGTTATATTTTTTTATCATCTTGAATGTATTTTTAAACTTTTAGTTGACCTGAACTCCAGGGTTTCATTAAAGTCATCATGGTAAAGACATAACAATGTCTTACATTATAATTTTACAATATTTTATTTGGGAACATTCACACTGATCCTCATGCCATTCCTATTCATAACCACACTCTAATTGAAGAATTATAATTGCATATGATTACTCTTTCCTTTCACTAGATTTTAAATGCATCATTCAATGAACATAAAAATAATAATTCTCTCAATGACCTATTAATACCATAATTAACAACTTCATAATTTTATTTTGCAGGATCACATTAGAGGGTTTTGGTATTATTATTACATATATAATTCTGATGCATCTGAAGATAGAGAGAATAATGTCTAGTATATAAATTCAATATATTGATAGAGTAATGAAAATTATATTTTTCATAGTTGAAATTTCTTCACATAATGATATTCTGAAAAAATTATATAGTGAACTACAAATGACAGTTTAACATTAATAAGACACCCATATGGAGGATACTTATTGATATTGGTGTTTCAGCTCTTTTAGTTTTTTCCCTTTTAACTTTTTTTTATTTTTGCACCTATAAATGTATGAATGCTAAGAGAACGTCTATTTAGAAGTATATTCTCAAATGTCTTGAATATAACTAAATTTTTTATCAAAGCATATACTTTCCCTCAGGCAAAATTCTCAAATTTTAACATCCTGATTATCAAAAAACCTTTAATATTGGCCAATTATTAACTATATAAGAAAATTAAGCTATTTTGCTCCAAACTGATTTCTAATAAGACACAAATGCTTGATTCTAACGCCATAGCATTGTTAATATAACATATGCTGACACATGATTTTTTGAAAGTGTGATAAATTATAGTGCCAATTATAATGAAACTATTTTAAGATTACAAATCATATTTTGAAATATATTTAAGTACAATATTATAAAACTTCATAAAAATATTATAAACATTATAATGTTAGTATAATGTTAATATAAATATTTATACTACAGATATTAAAATAAATCATATTGTTTTATTTATTGTTTTCATAAATATTTATTATTATTATTAAAATAAACAATTTAATTAAATGTTTTAAAATAAAAATTTGTACAAATACATACACATTTGACCAATTAACTAATTTGTATATTCCAAATATAAGTAGGTTTTAAATTATTAAACAATAACATACGTATTTCATTAGTGATCCTGTTTTAACTTTAGCAAACCATGAGCAACAGGATTGGTATAATACATTACTATATGCATGATATATTAACCATGCATGCAATTACTTCAATATGTTAAGATTAGACTGCTGTATTGATAAGAGTCTCATTCACTATGGGACTACAGGCATGCTTTGAATACCATATTTAATGGAATATAATCTGTGCAATTTTGTTACTTTATTTGATATTATTTTGTTATTCTTTTAATAAACATGTTTAAAATACAAAAAATGTTTCATATCTTTCTGGCTTGCAGTTTTATTTCAATTCAATGCACATTATCTTATAACAATTTACTAAGAATTTATATGTTGAACAAACATTGTTTTACTTAGGGTCCTTAGGGTTACTTTAATAGTTAGCCCTTGAGTCTCATTTTTCTCCCTGTCTTAAGCCAGCTTGCAGGTCAAATTGAGATTGAGTGTGACATCAGAAATGTCACTTGTAAAGTGTTAATTCACAAAGTACTACCAAATGAGTTGAATTTTAGTTGGCTTAGAGGTCTCACCACCTCACTTCAGTCAGATTTGGTGTACATTACCTGGACTCTGAATTTTGTTCCATGAGTGTACAAATCTGACCATTACAAATGATCTCTCCTTCTTGAATCTCTAATATATTTATATTGTCTGTTACACAGTAGGGGATTTCATTCTCATAAAAATACCACCAAAATCATTACATTCTATAGTATTTTCTGACTATTTTAGGCTTAATAATACAAATATTGTTGAAGAGACTGAATATTATTTAAATAAACAAATATCCATTACAATAGATTCATAGTGTTTCTGATAAGAAAATCACTATTAATAAAACAGCTGACAGAATATAAATTACTTAAGCTATCTTATATTTATTCAAGGTTCTATCAACAGCAGGAACAGGAATCAACAAAGATGATTCAATCCATTGCTGGGATATACAGACACATAATTTTTAGCATCACCAAATAAAGAGTTTTTTTAAAAAAAACAGTTTGATTCATATCTAATTTAAAATTATCTTTAAATATACAAAGCATTAAAATTAAATACTATGTTAAAATATAGCACATTAAATAAAATATTATTTTTATATATGTTTGAACTTATCTCCAGTTGTTTAGCTATTATTAATTGATAATTTTGTTCAGCAAGAATCTATACACATTTATGCCATTATAATTGTCAGATTTCTTGACATGTTAAAACAACTTTATGAAAATTAATAATGATTCAATCATTAAAACATTTAATATGAGTATATGTTGTCAATAAATAGAGTTTAAAATCGGAAGCAGTAAACTTCATATTTATAAAAAAATTAAGAATAATAAGTTGTTAATTTAAAAAATATTTTGTAACTTACTGTTTAATGCAATGGGCTGCTGTAAGAACCCAGAGTTCATTAATGATAGCCCCTCCACATGCATGGCCTTGCCTATAGTTTATTGAGACCTATACAAATATATAAATTTAATTTTAATCAATTTAAAATAAAATTACTATTTATATATATATATATATATATATATATATATATATATATATATATATATATATATATATATATATATATATATATATATATATATATATATATATATATAGTACCATCAGCCTTCTTTCTTTAACCTTAAAAAATAAATTATTTTTCTTTTTATTTTCTCTTTTTAACTCTCATTGTCTCTGAAAGCTTCAGGTCCAACAGGTGGAGATACTAATAACATTGGTGGTTAGCTACCAATAATATCAACACTCTGCTACCAAATTATAACACTGGCCATCAAATAAATTTATTTATTTTAAGGAAAAAAAAACATTTAAGTGCCAGTCAATTACAATGTACATGTACTTGCTCAACCAGAAATAAATTTAGTACCTTCCCTCTCAGCCAGCTCATGGGATTCTAAATACTACAAATTCTCCACCCACATTGTAAACCCCCATTTCTCAATTTCAATATCATGGTTATTTTCTTATTAAGTCATTGACCTTATACAAAATGTATTGTCTAAAATGTTTTCTTTCTTTTAATTTTGACTCAAATCACTAATTATAATTATACATATCTATACCCAGCTTTCTTTCTTTAACTTCTTGTTCTAGTCCCATAATAGAAATGCATACATACATTTTTGTAATACATTAAATATTTAATACATATTAGTATATACATTTAAATAATATAAGTAGAAATAAAAGCATATTTAATAACAGGACACACACACTTTAATGAGGTTTGATTTTAACAATCTGATTATGAAAGCTAATGTAAGTAATAATAATAACCTACAAATTAATAGTTTTTATAATTTTAAAAAGTTTTATCTCACTGTTTTTAAATTGCTAAAATTAAAAGTTTGAACATAAAGGAAAATAAAGTGATTTTACCTAGGATTTGAACATTGTGATATGTGCAATAGGGCAATGTAGCTTCTGCTGATTCTGTTACTCCAACCGTTGAATATGATTTCTCTTCGGCTTTTTATTTTTTTAAGTGATAACATATGAACTATTCTGAACATAGACACTCAGGTTCAAACAAGCATTTTTTTTTCAAAATAACTACAGGTGTTATTGCAGTAAAGGATTAGGCCTGATGCATGATTTGATGAGTTCAGCAACACATTTTTTTTAACAGGATCAATATTGACTTATTTGATTAAATATTTTCAATATAATATATGTTTTGATGATAATAATAATAATAATAATAATAATAATAATAATAATAATAATAATAATAATAATAATAATAATAATAATAATAATAATAATAATAATAATAATAATAATAATAATAATAATATAAGCAATACCCAGATCTCCCTTATATATCCAGTGTTTCCTTATCTTAGGATCTATCAGACATACTGCTGCACTCCTATTGGGTTTTTCTTTTTTATTTTAGCGTATAAGATTCCTTCTTTTAATTGATATTTTAATTAAATATAATTAACTAATCCTTTGTGTGTTACTTACCACTAGCCAATGCAAATATATTTTCCTTTGTTTTGTTTTTAGTTTTAATTCTTCAAATTGTATTAGATTTCAATTGTATTATTATTCCTTTCTTTTTATCATTTCTTATATACACACACATTACATTACTTTAATATTATAAAACATATATGAAGCAATTTACACCATAAATAAATAATACCATTTCTAATATAAAATAATAATAATAATAATAATAATAATAATAATAATAATAATAATAATAATAATAATAATAATAATAATAATAATAATAATAATAATAATAATAATAATAATAATAATAATAATAATAATAATAATAATAATAATAATAATAATAATAATAATAATAATAATTTTAATCACTTTCCTTTATGATCTTCTATAACTACAATTTATTTTATACTATTGGAGCATAAACTAATATACTATTTTAACATAAAAAAATTCTAAAATACTTGGAAACTATATTGAGAATCTCAACTAGAAATACTAAAAATATTTTCTACACTTCAGAAGGGTATAGGAATAGACTTCTAGCGTTATATGTCCCTTTTTCACCATCTGGTTTAGTCAATGTGAATACATTTTCTCCAACTTTGCAAGAGATCTTATATTGACTCTCATATAATTCAAGGAAATCTTAAATTGATTTCTTTGAAGGCTTCTAACATGGCTGGGTGCTTGCAATGATGAACTAATGCACAAAGACCTTTCTAGTTTAACTTCTCACTTGTTTTACCATTTGTCCTTCTCAAAATCATACAACACCACTAGTAGAGGGTTGATTATTCTGTACTTCCACCCTACTTCTAGATTTATCAAATCTAAGTACTTTCTTTGCATAAGGAGATATCCTATCTCTACCCTTAAAATCATACCTCGTCTTAAATCTGCTGGAGATCTCAGATTAGTATTGCTAATATTAATATTAGACGAAGGATAACTATTTTTTTCTCTATTTACCTTAAACCTATTGTCTAAAGGTGTTTCATTAACTTCAAGGGCATCTAATACCTCTGATACATCTTCTACTGAATAATGATCTGCTGCTATTAACAATTGTTCCATGTTTTGGGGGAAATTATGGTGTACTATCTTCACTATCTGCCCTTCAGATAATGGACAAGCAGTAAGTGTTTTCAATCTAACAGCTGGATTCTGAAAGAAACTAGTGCAGCTACCCTTACTAGTGTGATATTTTTCATGAGTAATCTGGAATGTAATACTGTCCTGCTTATCTGAATTCCAGAAACTTTGTATAATTAAACACTTAAAATCATCATAAGTGATTAGCCTTTCAAAGAGCGACTGCCACCAGTCTTTGGCAATATCACTTAAATGATTGCTACAAATGGCTAATTTCTTTCTTTCTGTTAATAAACATATTGAAAATAACTTGTCTACACTGTTCAAAAACTCTGATGGGTTTTCTGTATAATCTTCCCTAAATGGTTTAATTCTCATAAAATGCAAAGCCATAGAGCTATTTGAGCCTCCATCACAACTGATACTTTCTCTAACTGGTCTACTGTCTATTTCCTTAACACTAGTGTGATCTAACTGGCTATCCCCACCATTTTTTAGATATTATATTCTATCTATTTGTGATGGATTAATACAGTGTTCATATTTTCTATATGATATTTTCTATTTCCCTAATTCAAAAGTTTTATTACTAATAGATTTGATAACCTCCATATGCTCATATACATGTAACTTTACCTCAAAATTTATTTGTCCTCGTATGTTCCACATATATCTTTTGTTCACTCTTAAATTTATCCAAATTTTGATCCACTATTTCCTACATTCATTGTTATTCTTTTCTAATTGCCACACCTGCTCTTTTACATCTTTCTGTAAATGTTTCATACTCTCACCTATTTAATTTATATTGCCTCCACTTAAACTTAAATAAGTGTTTTGTTTACATAATATTCAGAAGAAAACAATATTTTTCTAATGTATTTAAATAAATTATATCTAGAAATTTATAGGTTAATTTTATGTCATCTTTAATAATAATATAATGACCAAATGTATATGCACACACACTTTCAATAAAACATACAACTATAATAAATCACAACTATACACATATATTTTAACAAACAATTAATAATCACATAATATAATTTCTACAAATCTAAATGTATACATATTAAATTTTCCAGGAAAGCTTTTGTGAAATATTGTCAATTACATTGATAAGTGGATATATACCTGGGTCTTTTTTTACGCGGACTTATTTAACATAATTTTGAAGTTATGTGATTCATCTTTCCAAATAGGAGGAAGTTTGCAAGTATCATCTTGCTTATTAATATCCAGATGTGATAATCTCTACCAGTGCAAAATCAGAGAAGCCATTGAGATACTTAAAAGGCCAGATTGTATCAATAAGCGAGATGATACGTGCAAACTTCCTCCTATTTGGAAAGATTTCTTTAAAAAACATTCTTAAATTTAACATTTTTGCTATTGGTGGGATTTTTAATGTTTTATTCAAACCAGTGATTGTAGCGCCTCTACAACCGTCTTTCTACCTTTTTATAACTCTGTGGATGGCTTGTGTGACCAAGTTGAAACGTCAGTGTATTGGTATTAAAAGTTTTTAACACGGATGAACCCGCAAAATATGTATTTTATATATATATATATATATATTAATTCTAATATTTTCATGGATAAAAGATGTCATATTATTATTACTAGTTGCAGGATAATCCATGTAGTAAAAAAGCTAAATGCATTCTTATGATTTGAGAAAGAAGATGCTCTGAGGAAGGTACTTGATATTGTACTGAAACATCAGCATTTAGCTTTTTCACTACGTGGAAAATCCTGCAAATAGTAATAATAATATGATATATATATATATAAAGTACATCTTTTAAAAACTTTTATCTACTTGAGCACTTTTGCGTATCTTCATTGTCCTTCTCAATTAACACTTTATATATATATATATATTTGGTTACTGTAATTATAAATACACCTGGGTCTCATTTTACACAGATTTATTTAACATGATTTTGAAGTTACACGATTCGTGTTTCACTGGAAGTTGACCTCCGATAATGCGCTATTACTTTAAATAAGAAATTTTGCGCACTTACGTTATATTGAAAGTAATAGCACATTATTGGAATTTGACTTTCATCTTAGTAATTTCAATATTTTCAGTGCTTTATAATAGTAAGATTTTATGCAATAATGAAATTAAAATCATGATTTCCACATTTTATGTATACACACATTAAATTTTACAAGATTATAATGTAAATTTGTTCAAACATTGTGCGTGCTAATTTTGCATTTTAAATCACATTCTGTTTTTGCTTTTTAAAAAAGAACGTAATCAATTATTAATCATTTAGTGTCCACAAGTTTATTTTTAAAAGGTCAGTAATAGCAGTGGGCACAATTAAAAATTAAAATCTGATTTTTAATTGTAATTAACAATTTAAAAATTACTTAGGCATGACTTGAAATTAATTTGATGTAAAACGAAATTTGATTTTTAAACGGAATTGAAAATTAAAGGCAAAAATAAGAATTTAAATTTTAGTTGTTAGTTTTAATTAAATTTTTCCCAGCAGTGGTGAATAATTATCTTTTTTATTATCATAAGTCTAAGTTCATAAACAATTAATAAAATCATCATTGTCGTCAACAGAAAACCATTAACGCAACATGAGAGTGAACTTGGTGCTAGTTGCATTTCCTCTTGTGAGAATAATTGCTGACATATTCTTGACTTTGTTTAAGGAGAAGCCAAATATAACACATCACATCACATGAGAATCTGATTTTTTACTAGTTTGCAAACGAACATCTTTTAGGGCAAATAGTGATAATAATTAAAATGTGTATAAAAAAATTTAAATTACTGTACTGTAAATTATGCATAAAAATATATTATTTTGAATAAAATTAAATATTATATTTAAAAAAGGTTTGTCTTGTATCATTTTTTTTGAAATATGAAATTTTTTATTAGTCATATTTTATTTTCTTAATTCTTTTTTTGCGTGAATTTTAAAATAATTTTACATTGGTGCTTTAATTTTACACGAATTTTGAAAATCACAGAAACACCCCTCCTTTTTCAATGTAAGTTACATCCATTTTTGCCTGATTTTGTTTGCATGTGTTTTCTAAGGAACCTATCTATCATGTAATATGAGACCCAGGTGTACATGCACATACCATAGTTCATTTATAGGCGGAAAAGCAACAGACACTCAAAGAATTCTTGCCTACTGTTGTTCTTAAAATTAACATAAATCTATGAATGTGAAAAACGTTTATATTACCTAGGATTTTGAATGCCTCTCTGAGATGACTGACGTTTTTGCTTTCTCCTGTTGCATGTAGTTTACCAACTGTTTGGATTTTGGTTGTTTGATTGATTTGGTCTTGGGTCCTTATTGTTTATATTTAGGCAGATATATATTATTTGCAGTCCAGATTCTCAAACAGGCATGAAACCTAATGAGAATATTGCTGATGTTCTTGCAGACTGAGGCTGGAATATGGCTGCATGTTCTGATGATTGCTTAGCATTGTAAAATTTACCAGTGACAAGTTGAAAAAAATGCATTAAAAGAACTAAATAAACTGAATGCTCAAAATTTTACTTTTATTTATATGTTGCCACCTCATTGTTTTTCTATTAGTACATTTTCCAGAATCAATTTAATTAATTTCATGAATTTATATTAATTATTTGCCATTGTATCTTAATCTGCATGCTTATTTAGATCAGTCTGTCTTGGATAAGATGATTTTAATTATCCATATATATATATATATATATATATATATTTTTTTTTTTTTTTTTTATATATATTTATATATATATATATATATATATATATATATATATATCACAAAATAAGCTCTAATAAGCTTTGAAAATATCCTCAATCCCAGACTGGTATCCGCTTCTGGTATCATCAGTGATGTGCCAGGGTAATCAAGCATTAGATTAAAAATACCAAGACAAGCCAACACATTATATTATGTATAACTATTGAGTAGAAAAATCTCAAATTGTCAGAAATCCACAAGTTTTCAATCCCACTATGTAACTCAAATAATCATATGGGACTAAACTATATGCAGATGGACCATCAATTAATAGCTTTAGCAATATAAAATCGCCAAAACATTAATAGCAAAAAAATAAAATGAGAAAAAAATTAAGTCAGATGTCAACAGACAGTTAGGGAGAAGGGTCCAAATGTATTTACTCTCATTAATGAATATGGGGAGAAGGGAACCTTCAATGAAAAAGCCTTAAGGCAGTACAAAACAAGTTATCCTGACATACAGTCTTAGAAGATAAACTTGCATGATTTAAATCCTGAAGATCTCAGCCATATGTGCATATAAATTATTTAATAAAAATGAGAATTAATGGAAGTTGCTGAATAAATAGTTTTACCCCATATTTTAACCTTGTCATTGACCATGGAGATAATTTACTGTATTTTATTCTAGCATAACTTGCATTGGAAATTTTAAAGTTAAATTATTAAATTCCTAAAAAGGTGATATTTTATTTAAATATCTAATTGATAAATACTGCAGTAATAAGATTTGTATGTAAGTGTTTAAAGCTGAATTTTAAAAGTAATAACTTAATGTTAAATAAATAGTATATTTTAATAATAATAAATATATTTAATAATTGTATTTAAAACCATTTATTTAAAGATAGTATTGTGGTAGAGAAATGAGTATTCAATTTTGTAATATTAAAATTATCATTTTAAAATTTGTTATATTATTATTTTATATAATATTTTTGCAACCAAATTGTTTGTTTTGTTTCCAGATAAATTTGAAGCATTCTGTCTGGGTTGTAATTCATGTGACATGTAGATGTCCATACACATGTGCTTATAAGTTTTTTAGTAAAGTTACAAAACTGCTTTAAAATTCTACTATAGGATTGAAATATTATATTTGTCTACCACAAGGCAAAAGTAAAATTAGTTAGTATAAAGTATTAAATTGGGTTTTTTTTTGTTTTAAAAATGAATATAGTGAATAAAAATAAGATTTTTATTTTGCTTGGGAAAATAGATACATTACAAACTAAAAGTGAAATAAAGTAAAAAAAAATATTATTTTAAGGTGTTTAGTTGATTTAAATAAAATATAAAAATTAATTTGCAATTAATCAAATATATAATAATTAATAAATATTAAATGTGTCATTATTTATTTTTAATTTTGATTTTGCACTTTTGGCTAGATATGTAAATTAGGCTATCAGGTGAATGTCCAATCAACTAATTAAGTGGTTCATTTTTTTCAGTATAAAAGCTGATGCTCAATTATTTCTGGGTGTGCTTTCTGTTAGTTAAGTGGGCCATCTAAAACAGCATTGTTATTAAGTCAAATTAGTGGTATAACACCTCTCTTAATAATTTATCATTTCAAAAAAAGAATTGTTAAGTAAACTATAAAATTGTACAGGATAAATATGCAATGTTAAGTAGTTAGAATTCCTTACTGACTATTTTGTTAAAGCCTAATTTTAACATTGGATAGTTAGGGAAGTACTATGTTTAAATACCAATTTGTATAAAAATATTGGAAACATTATTTTTCAATTAAATATATAATTGTAGCAATGTTAACTAAAGTAAATAATTTGTTAATAAAATTAACATGTTGGACATCATATGTAAAATTAAAAGGAAAGGTTCACAAGAAATTAAAAAATTATAAAAATAATTTTGTATTTGAAAAAATATTTTTTGTATAAGACCAGAAAAAAACATATGGTAAAAAAATTGAATTTAAAAAAAAAAAAAAAAACTTTTGATAATTTTAAAGTAGATATGTGGAAAATAAAGATAATACTTCTTTCAGAAAATAATATTTGTAATAATTTATTTTAAATTGTCTTTAAATAAAAGATGGAAAAGCACAGATAGATATTAGAATATCTGATATATTAAGACTTTATTGTTTTAAAAGATTATATGCTTTCTAATAATTTTTGAAAACTAATAATTTTGAAATTATTAATAGAAAATAAATACCTTTAGACAAATAAGAAAATATCCTTATATTGAATTTTGTATGCTGGCTATACAGAGGGAATAAAAATATTGATTTATTGAAATTTTTTGTTTAAAATATGCGATAATTATATATGGATGCCTGAAATAATGTCACCATGTCAAAGACACCAGGGGCCATCAGAGAATTCTATGAAAGTAAAATAACTTTTAAAGAATTATTTTTATTAATAAATCCATATACTTTAAAGTCAATTTGTTTTTATGTTCGAACTTGTTTTATTTTTATTATTATTTTTTTAAAATTAAGTTGTTCTTGTTTTATGTTGGAAACATCTGAGCATGCACTGCACAGAGGAGAAAATTGTAGTTGTTAAGTGTGAAGACAATATCATAGTAACAAGCGCTGAGAAGTTTCCTTACCTGTGAGAAAGAAAAGAACATTTTTTTTTTATTTGGAACATTTATCGGTGGAGTTTACGTTATATATATATATATATATATATATATATATATATATATATATATATATATATATATATATATATATATATATATATATATATATATATAAGTTTCTTATTTATATACTAGGGATAGAAAAAGTATATAAAAATCAATTAATTACTAATATAATGCTTGAATTTCATAAAGGAAGTTTAATAATTTTAAAGCTTAATATTTTGAGCATAATAGTATTGAATGAATGCTGCATTACTTTTTTTTATTAAGTTGTGGATCCAGAAGGCATCATTTAAGTGATCAATGAGTAGAAATATTACTTATGGTAATAGTTGTAGAATATTATAAATTTATCATGCATTTTTTTCTTTAGATGGTCAAAGTATTATGTAATTTTGTGTGAATGTATGAGTTTGTGTAAATAAATTGTATACACATAAAACTTATAGAAATTTGTTTATTTTAAAATATGAAAACTTTTATTTTATATTACAAATCTAGCATAATGTAACGAGGAACATAATTATATGATCCTGTCATAACATAACTTTATTTTTTTTTTCTTTTAAATAGTTAAAGTATTGATCTATTACAATGATAACAGTCATTTTTTTAAAATTTTATTCACGAATTATTAAAGAAGTGAAGTAATCTCTTCTTATTGGACAGTTTCGATTTTAATCGTTATATGCAAATTTATTTATTGATTTAGAAGCATATTGTAAAATTTTTTGATGAGGTATAGTGATAAGTCTATAGAGTAATTTTAAAAAGTAGTGACTTGAAGGTAAATAAAAATGTAACCAAAAACGATGCTTAAATGTAGAATTTATTATTATGGAAATAGAAATAATATATGATGTTATTAATTTTTTAAATAAGATCAATTCAAGTAAGGTTAAGAATACAAGTTAAATAAGAAAAGGAATCATAAAATAAGTTTTATATTTTAATAAACTAATTTTGTAAAAGTATGTAATTGATAAGTAAAATCTGTTTGCAAAATTTTTGAACAACTTTAAGTATTTTTTTTTTTATAAAAACCTATATGTATTGCATATATTAATTAATGATATATTGTAACAAACAGCATAGGAATGAGGCAAATATTAATGTATTTGACAAATATTATTGTTAAGAAGATATATCAACACATGCATTTTATTTTATATTAGATTAATATTCATTAGGAGGTACAATGTATGACAACTATATTATAATGAAATCTACTCATAGTACTGTTTAACTGAAATAAATATATTTTATTTAATAACATCAACATCATTGTGATGAACTATTTTAAGTAGTTATTCACAAATTGTAAGATGTATATTAAAATGGTTATTTTATTTTTTTGTGTATTTTTTTTTTCCATAATTGATGAATATTTTAATGAAAACATATGACATTGATATTTAATAGTAAATGATATTTGAAATGTTATGTAGGTACTTGAATACTCTTAATTGTTATTTAAAAATTCTGATAGATGTCTAAAATAGCGAAATAATTTGGATAATGAAAATCGTTATGATACAATATTCATTTTTTTAATGTAAATATTGTAAATAAGTTTATTTGTTAAAGCTCCTATAATAAAATGTGATAAACTTGTTTTGTAAAATTATGTGTTGAATGGAATATTTTACACCACAACATATGAAAACAGATAATTTGAATTAAAACCTAATATTTTACAGTATAAATAAGATTATTATTTAAGAATTACAATATTTTCTTAATATGATTTTTAAGAAATGTTGTTGACATTGTCATATTATTGTTACTATGGTCATAAGATAACTATAATATATTACAAAGGATTATAATATTATCTATTACTACATATTCTCAAATAATAGAATTCTACCACGTTTTTATTTAAGGTATTATATGGAGATTAAAAGGTATGTTAAATTATTGACTTCTTATTGTTATTAATGATTATTACTATAATAAGGAAAAATAGATAAGATTAAATTATACCTGAAATAATAATAATAATAATAATAATAATAATAATAATAATAATAATAATAATAATAATAATAATAATAATAATAATAATAATAATAATAATAATAATATTATTATTATTATTATTATTATTATTATTATTATTATTATTATTATTATTAGTAGTAGTAGTAGTAGTAGTAGTAGTAGTAGTAGTAGTAGTAGAGGTAGTAGTAGTAGTAATAGTAGTAGTAGTAGTAGTGTTATTATTATTATTATTATTATTATTATTATTATTATTATTATTATTATTATTATTATTATTATTATTATTGTTATTGTTGTTGTTTGTTGTGGTTGATTTTGCTGTTGGTGATGCCGCCACCACCACCTACTACTACTACTAATCCTACTACCAGTACTACTACTACCACTACCACTACCACCACCAGCACTACCACTACCACTACTACTACCACTACCCCTACTTTTACTCTTACACCTACTACTAGCACTACCATTACCACTACTACTACTACTACTACTACTACTACTACTACTACTACTACTACTACTACTACTACTACTACTACTACTACTACTACTACTACTACTACTACTACTACTAATACTAGTTATAAAATTAATTTTTATTATTACATATGTATTTCTATATAAAAATATACATGTTCTGATCTTACAATGAACGGTATACATGATTTGATTTTACAATGAAAAGTATAAATGATTTGACTTTACAGCAGTTTGGTATCACGTTTTCCCCTTAATGTATTCCAAACAAAAGTTTTGTGTAATTATTAAGTCCTATATTGGTTTGATAGTCACTGTTACTTGCAATATTATAAATCCTTGCAATTATGTTTTTATTATATTCAGTTAATGAATTGCAACTAGTCGTTCCTAATTTTGTTATAGATCAGTGTTTTCTTACTTGAGTGAGTAGAAGCGATTTTTGATTCTTGTTTTTATGATTAAATTTATTTATATTTGATTAGAACTGAAGTTTTAATAGACTCCAGGTGGCTGAAAGTATGTCAACTGGAGCAATGAGCCGGTCCCTAGTTTTAATTTTCTCCAATTTATTTAGAAACAGTGACTCCAATTTGTGGGAAGTGGGGTTAAATACAAAGTGGCATCTAATGAACCATAATGTGAATAGCAAATAAATAGAAATCCTGATTGTCAGGAAAAAACTCTTGAAAAACTGTCAATTAAGTAAGGTATTGATGGTAGTTCTATTGTTGTGTGAGATTGTGGTGATCAGTTGCCTATATTTTGTCATTGGTGAGCAGTTCAGCAGAAAAATTATTCATTGTGTATTTCTCTCTATTGCAGATGGAGACACAAGGTCTATTTTTGAATATGGCATCCTTCTTGAAAGTAATTCATTTGTGGGCAAGGCTTCTAAATTTATCTTAATCATGAAATCTAGGTATTTCAGTTCAAGATGCCAGTACTTATATTTAGTAATAATTGCTTTATTATTTATGCTGAGAAAACTGTTGGGAGATAGTTGAGTGTCCATCTTGTTCAGAATTTGAAGTGCAGTCCAATAATCAATCTTTGTGCTGAACTCTTTGTTTGTTGTTCGATTCCTGTAAATATGTTGTAATTGTTGATTTATAAACTTGTTCTTTATAGATGGGGGTGTATCAGTTGGTTCTATTTTTTAAGTATGGTTGAAAAATAGTGAAACTGGTGGCTATTTTAACTAAAGTATTATGTATTCTTTGGTAATAGAAGGTATTTATTGAGTGCAATGACAATCCATTAAACTTTGTATGCTTTTGTAGGTTCATGATGCTTATTGAGATGGCCTATTTATTCCAGAACAATTTGCAACATAATGAGTTTATCTTTGTGATAAAAGTTTTGGTAAAACCAATAACTGGCATGTAATAGTTAATTTTGGGTATTAACATATTAATGAGTGTAGTCTTACTGTGAATTGAAAGGTAAGCCCTAATAAGAGAGTTGATTATTTTAGTAATAGATGTCATTAGTTGATTTTGATTGGCTATCCTTCTGGCATGTACTGACAAGTGGAAAGGGTTCCCAAAAAGGTGTGTGGGAGAGATTTAGTCAGTGAATTATTAGGAGTGCCTGTAAACATATTACAAATTGCCATTTTGCGGGGGCTGACCTTGAGTGAGTAGTCATGTGTATATATGTTTAGAATGTCCATTAGCATGGATATATATATATATATATATATATATATATATATATCCATATTTATATATATATATATATATATATATATATATATATATATTGGAAAGGAGGAAGACTACTATATCATCCACAAAGGATATGTGGTTTATATTGAGATTAGTTTGAGATAGAACTATCGGTGGCAATTTTTTTTCAATTTCCACCAGCAAAGGTTTAATATATGAAATAAATAGTAGGGTTCTAGTGGCGAGCTATGTGGAACAAAACTGAAAGATGATTTTCCATTCAATGTAATATGAATGGATCTATTGTACAATAGATTTGCTAGAATGCATCTAAGTGATAATGGGATGTTGTACTGTTCAAGTACTTCTAACAGCTTATCAATTGAAATGGAGTCAAAAGCCACCTCAATATCCAGCTGGACCACTATTGGTGCTGCCTTTTTATTCACTCTGATTTGATCAATCATGGCTGTGAAAAGGAAGAGTTCTTCAGGGGTGGAGCTTTACTTCTTTGCGAATTGATACTTGGAGATTTTTTGCATGATGAGTGGTTCTATTTTCTCTTTAACTAATGCTTCAGTTATTTTAATAACCAGTGGAGACATGGAAATTGCCTGATATTGCTTAATGGTGTAGGATGAATGTGATTTTTGAGAAAATGAACAAGAGAGATAGGGTATAGCTGTGGAATGATATGTATTTGGTTTGAAAGATGGTAGAGCATCTTTTGAATTATCGGTACAGTGAAGTAATTGAGGTGTTCTAGTATAAATTTGGGGATTACATGTATCCCGGGATGTGCACTATTAGGGTATTTTTTATTTTATTTTTTTTGTTTCTTCATTGGTTATATTGTGATTATACATTAAATTATTAAGCTTGAGATTTGCCATGTTAGGACAGAGACATGACTGGAGCTTATTTTTAAAATAGTCAAGCAAAAGCACAATAATTCCTTCTCCAGTTATTGTTTTGAGTTGTGAAGAATTGAAGTTGGCATGAGTTTTTTACTAGTATATCCTAGTGCCCAGCATATGTAGTCTCTAGACCAGTTATGCATATATATATATATTTTTTTGCTTTTTGGTAGCTATGTAATCTTCCAAAACTAGTTGTGTTTGCTTGTATTCTTGCTTGAGAAGTAGAATTGATGGAATAGAGATAATATTGGCTGGTGTGCTTCTAATTTTTTGGTGTAGCAACTCCAGTTTTTTTATCATATGTGTAGGTGTAGGATTTCTGCATGTGTAATGCTTTATAGTGGATGTAATAATGTTTATGAAGCTGAACCATGCTTCTTCTGGCTGCAGAGTGTTAGTAAAATAAATGTAAAACTCAGAGAGGATGGCTTCTGGTGCACTGGATTTGAGAAGCAATCTATTGGTATTAGTTACTAATGGAGCTTCAAATACAAGCATATTTATTTTAACAGTGGATGTAAGTGCCATATGGTCTGAGAAAACTAGTGGTAATAGAGATGGATATATTAAAAAATGCAGTTCTGGAGAGTAAAATATTAAGTCAATTAATGAGGAAATTTTCCTAGTGTAATATGAGATAGAGTCTGATGAGAAGAATCCTTCACCACTCATGAGTTTTTATTTAGTAGATGAAGGTATTTGAAAGTGAATTTAGAGTATGGCATGTTAATATCGTCAATCAAGACTGTGGGAAAAGGATTGGTAGCTAGTATTGCATTTATATTAGTTATTAGCTGATAAATGAGACTCGGTTGATTGTATAAATATAGTAGGATATTGTTAATTGTATAAGATTGATTATATAAAGTTGCTGTGCACATATGTGAGTCCAAGTATAGTATGTTTATTCATTGAAAATGAGAAGCATGGTGATTGATAATTCCAACTCCTGCAGATGAAGTGTTAGAGTTGGAAAATCTATTTAAACCAAACCTGTGAAAGTAGCAGTCTGGAATAATTATTAAGTTTATCAATAATTTGGTTTCAGTGCATAGAAAGAGATGTTGTTTATATATTTCAATCCAACTGGATATTGCACAGATTCTTTGGAGAGAGCTTAACTCTCTAACGTTAACAGCTACCAGAGAGAAATGCATGTTAATTTGATTAGGAAGTTAGATGAATTGTACAATAAGGGTGTTTAGTAAATGCCAATTGGTATATTTTGTCAAAGGTATTACTTATTTCATGTGATACACCCAGCAATAGAGTGTTTTTGTGGGCTTTAATGGCTATATTACCAACTATGGAACTGTTATGCTCCATAACAAGGCAAATGATGGAAGAGTCCAAAAGAATCAAATCAGCATGCCAATAACATGTCAATCCCTGAATAACTCAGTCCATTGTGATGATAATGTTTAAAATTACTAGGTTATCTGGGTAGCCACTGATGTGTCACCTTTTGAACCTTTGGAAGCTCTCCTATGTATGTCCACTCCTTACTTGTAGACATTAAATTGATTAACTTCATCAGGAGATTCTTGCATTGATTGCATAGTAAAATAAGGGTTTTCAGTGTTGTCACTGTTAACAGGTGATGTGTTAGTTGCCTTCATTTTTTTTCTTGACTTATGCAGAAACTACACTTTGATCTTTTTTTAGGGGCTTGGTTAGCCTGGCCTTTGTCACAGTTTGATGTTTTACTGGGACTGAACTTCGGAATTACTCCATTGTTTTTGTTCTTCCTCTTGCTTTTCTTAGCTTTTTGAAAAGAATTAATACTTTCAGTTATTGTTGATATGGAGTGGGCAGTGTATTCTAAATGGTTAGTGGATTCTAGAGGACTGGTCTCACTCATGGATTGCTGGTCTGTATTAAATGATGTCAGCAACCCAGAGCTACTTTCCATAATGGATTGTTGATCAGTGTTGAAAGATTGTATAAACTCTGACCTGGTTTTGAGAGTGGATTTTAGGTCTGTGTTATAGGTTGGAAGAGAAACGGTATTAGTATGTGAAATTATTTCTGAGTGTGTGTGTATATTTGTTTTTTGCATGGTAGCTTGATTTGTTTGTGAGACAATAGGATTACCATTATTTATTTGCAGGTATGAGATTAATTGTTTTTTTCATTTATATTATTTGAGCAGGTGTGTAGCTTGGTGATTTTGAATCCACATTTGTTACAATATTTATTAGGACAATCGTTAGCCAATTGCATTCTAAGTTTGCATTAGAAACATTGAGGTGGAATGCCTGTAAATGTTATTACCAATGATGAGGCCTCAGTATCGAGAGTAGTAGGAATGCCATATGGACTAATATTCTTTCTTCTAAATTAAACTAAATATTGCGGTGTTAGAAAATATGGGAAACACTGCTTTTCTATGATTAAGATATTTGAAATGTATAATTTTGCCATAATTTTTCATTAACAACTGTAGATCCGCTTCATTAAAGTCACCATGACAATTTTTAATTTATTCATGAAGAACTAGGGGGCGGTTAGTGTCAATATAACAAATTATTTTTTTGTCCCCAGAAATTTAATATGTTTTCAGAAGATTTGTTGTTGAGTCCTATTGTGGAATTCCAAACAAAG
>JAQFVV010002078.1:0-35740 GCA_028023455.1 Epiperipatus broadwayi | reverse complement strand
GAAATATAAATGCCAACAATTATTTAATACGCGTCCCTGTCTCATATAAGCAGACAGTGGCGTTATATATATATATGTTTATATAAATAAATTGTGTGAAATTATTTAAAACTAAATTTTATCTCTTATTTTATTTGATTCCTATCACTGTCTCGGTCTATATATATATTTTCTGCATTTCTTTTATAAATCCATAGACATTAATTAGCCACCCAAACTTATCTTAGTATAGAGTCTTTTGTTTCTCCCTGACCACCAGGCACCGGTAAAAGGTTATACTAGTTGTAGCATCAGATGCGTTATCACGCAGGTGGCGCTGTGAAATTTGGACTTTAGATTCGAACTTAGTATATCTAGAAGGCAACCCCTCCTAGAATGTTCAGTTTAGTGTCTGGGGTTTGAATTATGCAGTGTGTTAGCGAGATAGACGATTCTGACCGTTACAATGCCAACACACTTGTACCATATATATATATATGGTACATATATGGTACACTATATTAAGATTTTAAAATGGTTAAAAACATTAAATTGAAAGAAAAAAATATTTATATTGTTCTCTTGCTATCATTATTTAAAATAAATCAAAGTTCTAAGAATAACAGACTGTGATACATGAAGTTATTGAATATTTTTAATATTTTACCACCTTCTGTTCCACATGAAAAGATAAGTGTTTCAAACGGATTAGAAAGATATAATTTAGTTATATACCAATTTTCAAGCAATTCTATTGAATTTAAATATATTACAACTAGATTTTAAAATTTCATTTTAACTTGAAAAAGATCAAAAGTTAACAAACAAACCGATTTTCCTACTTCAATAAAAGCATTAAAAAAAAAAACAAATTTTAAATTACTTATTTTAGTAAATGCTTTTTTTAAATAATAGCTTAATTATTGAGAAAATATCGTAAAGGGACCAGTGGAGATTGCAACCAGAAGATAGATTCTCTAGTGGATTTATTAAGTTTTTTCAATTCTCTATTATATCTATAGATTTAATAGTCATTAATTTTGTGGTTCATGGTTTATATCTAATTACATCTACAGGGGTAGATGGCTGTTAAATTCCATTTATGAAGCCGCTTTTTCCTGAATCTGGAAAAAAAAGTGTTCAAAACTTCACAAAGATTATTTTTTATACTATATTTCTTTAGTTGTTTGAAAAGATTTTTGGTAGAATGTTCAAAAAGAAGATCTTGATTTGAATTGAATCTTAGATGATGCAATTATATTCTGACATTGGCAAATCTGATGCATTTCTCAGGTTTTTATAAATTTTCTGTTAGTAACTTCTATTATCTGGTGGATAAATATGTGAAAGAATAGGTAGCCATTGCTTAAAGAAATAGACTGGAATATATATCTAATATTTCTCAAGATAATATTTAATTGAGTATCTAGAAGTTTAATGGGAAGGATTTTTATCTAAACAAGAGCATAATATTCATTAGAAGAATATGCTAATGCTAAAAACGTCTGTAAAATGCTTGCATCATGATTCCAATTAGTACTAGCCAACTTTCAAAGGTTATTTTAAATATTGAAAGTAAGTACAATTATATTTAATTTAATTACTTCTTCACCAATCTAATATTAGCATATCTGCATAAGTTTAGTTTTTTTGCAATTTAATTTACTTAAATAATATTTATGCAATGCTTAATATGGAAATCTCTAATGTAAATAAATTCAAATTTACTACAGAAAATAATTTATCATCCTCTTCTTTTAAGTCAAAACATAATTGTTTCTATTAGATAACAGACTTCATTCTTCTTAATTTTCATAAATGCAGTATTTATTTATTTGGGAGCTTTTATTTAATATAAAATTTAATTGCTTCTAATTAATAAAGAAAAAAGAATATTGTATATAAAGATCGGGGGAAAAAAGTAATAAAAAAAAAACTTTTAAAGCATAAGTAATTTTTGCTTATAAAATATGCTTCACTTTTTATAAAATAGATCACTAAATTTTAAACAACAATTTTGTTTGAAAAATTAACAAGAAAAGAAACTCAAAAATATTTTGAAGAAATAATAAAAAATATGATGTATAAATAATAACATTGTGAAAAAATATAAATACATGTATAAATAAATAAATAAATAAAAGCATGATAAAAACATATAAGCAAATAAATAAAGTTTGAGATAGATATGTGATAAACTTAAATGATTAAATCAATGAAAACTAAAAAAAAAAAAAAGATTAATAAGAAATTTGTACATGCCAAAAAGTTAAAAGTGAAGATATTTTCTCAAATGATAGGAAATGAACAAATCAAACTTGTTGTCTGGAGATCTTTAAATATTTTAATTAATCTGGAAAAAAACTAGAAATGTTAATAAAAAAAAGGTACTGCTCCCAAAAAGTAATGATAGTAAATAATATTTATTTTTATAAAGCGCAAACAGTATTGAAATTAAGTTGAGAGACTGCAAACCTCTCGCGCTCATTCCATCTAACAGCCAATCAGATCATAAATAGCGAGACAGAGAATTTAACAAGAATAGGGTGGTCCACCCTATTCTTTACTTGTGTTTCTATATATCCAAGCCAGTCTAAAGTACTTAGATACGAAAGCGTGAATATTAAATATCTTCACACTTAACTCTTCTGAGTTTAAATTACAAACATACAGCGTGAAATCCTACGATTTACTATGCGGACAAGTAAGGAATAGGGTGGACCGCCCTAGTCTTGTTAAATTCTCTGTCTTGTATTTACGATCTGATTGGCTCATAGATAGTAATGAGCGTGAGAGGTTTGCAGTCTCTCAAGTTAATTTTAATGATAGTAAAGAAAGGTGGAAGATTTATCAATGAGAAAGATTTTCAAAGGAGTTTGAAATAAATAAAAGAAACTATAAAATATTCAATAATTTCTGGATAAAAACAAATAAGAAAAAGATAGGTCAGAAGATTATAATAAGAAATGTAAAAATAGAAAATAAATTGAAAAAACAAAATCAAAGCTTTAAATGTTTAGATAACTGAAAATAAAGGAAGATATGAAGAAATTAAATTTAAGATTGCAGCAGTAAAATAGGCTTTTAATCAATAAAATTTATTTGTGAATGAATAAAATTCAAAATATGAAAAGATTAATAACGTATTTAGTTTGGATTGGGCTCTTTAGATAAAATATTTGGAAATCTTTGAAACAAGAATTTAAATAAAAAACAATTATAAGATAAATAAGCATGTAGATAAAATAAGTTATCAAATTATTTTGAAAATCATGATATGGATCTAATAAAAAGAAAAGTTAAGAATTAAAAGATTTTTTTGCTGAAGGAGATTGTATATGATAAAGGAAAATTTCATAATCAAGGCAACAAGATTCTATGATAAGTTACTAGATGGAATTTATCATTATTGATTATAGTCCCCATTGTTTGTTATTGTTTTAATTTATATAAAAAAAACTGTAATAAATTAAGCTTAAAAGAAATAATAATAAATGACTAAAAGATTAAACAGTAACTAAAAAAGTAAGATAGATATGAGCATTACATCAAATAATTATTATTGATAAAAATATTTTGCAATTAAAGATAAAAATAATTATTTGATATTATTTTATAAAAATGATAATATCGTAATTAAAATATTTTTCTTGAAAATGAAAATTAAATTTAAGATTTTCAAAAGTTAAAAAATTAATCTCCTAGTATGACATATTTGTATTATTAATTCATATACATTAAAAAAATGATCACAAAATATAAAAAATACATAACTTATAACAGATCTTATAACATTTTCATTTGAATTTTATATAAAATATTTAAAAATATATATAATAAGAGTAACCAAGAAATAATGCAGGATAAAATGAAATCTAAATTCCATAACCATTATAATTAAAATATGCAATAAGAAAATAATTTTAAAGCCATTTCATAAACTGTAATAAATTCTCACATCATTAAGATGAATAAATAAAATAACTTAATTTTATACTTATATCAATCACAATTAATAGTACAGAAATTCAAAGAACTAAAATTAATTATATTAATAAAATTAATAATTTATAATCAAGTTACAATCAAATTCAAGGTAAAGTAACTTATATTTTAGAATAATAATAATTTTTAAAAATGTTTTCTAGAAAAATATTTAATTTATAAAAGCAGACAACATTTACTTTTACAACTTTTGAAAAAGTGTACTAAAAATTTAATGTACTGTAAATTTAATTGATATAAAACTAAGCTAAGAATAAATCTGAATAAAAGAAACTGAAAGTTAATTGTTATTTGTAACTAAAAATTTTATAGTGAACAGAGATATAATTGATACTGCAATTACATAAATTAAATGTTTAATGATGAAAATAATATAAAGAGAATGTTAAAAAAAAAGGATAATGAAATAAAGGCCAGTGAAAAATATGTTAGAAATAAGAAAAAGAAAGAAGAAAATAGTTAGGTTGCAATCCATGGACTTTGAATTCTAGTCTGTCAATCTACCACTGCACCAAACCATGCCGTATAAATAAAAAAAAACAAAAATAAAGAAAAAAAATGGTGGAAATAACATCAAAAGTTTTTACAAAGTACTGAAGTCTATTTTCTTCTACTGTGTGTATACACCTATACATGGTACTAAAGTTATCCACTTTCATCAACAATTCCTTCCTTTAGCATTTAGTGTGTACAATGCTAAAAATAAAACTTTAAAATTCATTCTTTATTATTCTTTTTAATAATCTTCCATTATATTATGTCTTTCTTTAAATGGCCACATTTTTATATTTCCATAGATTATCTTTAATTAGCATTTATAAGAATTATAAAGATAAACACACACACAAATACGATCATCATTATTTTTAACCATTATTGATCTACTGGAGGATAAAGAGTTCTCGTTAAGTTCAATTCAGTTTTCTCTGATCCTAGTCTACTGGTATTCTCCTCAGCACACTAGCAAACTTTCTTATTTTATCCATCCATATCACATGGTGTCTTTTTAAATCTTTTACAATTCCTTGGAAATCACTTAAAAACTCCAATTGTCCATCTATTATCATCACTTCCAGCAAAATATTTAGTCTAGCTCCATTTCACTTTCTTAATTCTTTCAATGATGTCAGTGATACCTGTTAGTTCTCTTACCCATGTATTTCGTTTTTGATCTCTTCTTGTTGCTCTTAACTTGGTCTGAGGTCTCTGTATTGCTTTTCTGTTAAGTAACCAAGGCTCAGTTCCATAAGTTAGAATTGGTTAACACATATAAAAAAAAAAAGAATCTTCCTTTTTAAATATACAGAGAAATTTCTTTAGTATTAAGTTATTTTTATCAAAAGCATTCTGTTCAAGTTTAGTACTATGATTAATATCATTCATTAAATTTTTATCTCATTAATAATCTGACTAAGGTATATACAGTGTTAAGTTTTTCCAATTCATAATTATTAATATTAATTTTCTTCTTCTGAGAAAACTCACTGAACATTACTTTAGTCTTTTTAGCATTTATCTTTAATCTTACTTTCTTCTAATAACTCTTGCAATACTTTCTGAAGTTCTAAAGCAGCCATATCAACTTCAAAATCTAGATGAATTAAATAAATCCCATTTATTTTTACTCTATTAACTTCCCATTTTAGTCCATGAAATACTTGTAAAACATATATATATCATTGAATGCATAATTCTTAATAATTACTTATTGAAATTTTAGTGTGAACATTTTTATGCATTTCAGAATCAGTTAACTGATTTCAGAATTTTGTGTATAAGCTGATGTTACTTTGAAAGGGTTTTCACTTTAGCTTGATCTTTTTCAAGGGTCAATTGCTTCTTAAAAATATTTTCCCCAGTGAAAGCTTATTTTCTTCTATTTATTTTTCTGCCATTTTTTAATTAAATATTTATTTATATTTATAGCAACAGTAAATTAATCAATCCTATGTAATTTTTTAAATATTGAGGAACTTTTCTCATGTGTCATAGCATCAGCCAGGAAGCAAATCCGCTAACCTGGGACAACTGCTTGTAAAGCAGCCGTCGCTGATCTCTCGACCACCAATGATTGACAAATATTGAGGAACTTTTCAGAAAATTTAATTATTTTATAACAAAATGTTCTATTTTGTTAGTATTTAAATTTTAGCATAATTATTTGATTTTTTTTTTTTAAAAAGTAACAGTAAATAAAAAAATCTAATTACATCTAAAAAAAAAAAAAAACTAAATAAAAAAAAAACTAAAAAAGTTATATATGGATTATTAACATTATATATATAGTCATAAAAAAAAAATCCATGTACAGTATTACTTTTCCTTAAATATGCTAATAAAAATAAAAAGACTATTACCTCTCCATTGATTGGATTTGTGCCATATTTTTTAATATATGGAACCACATTTCTAAAAATAAAACACATAGAATGTAAATAATTTTAAAAAAATATTTATCATGATTACATATATATATATACAAATTTATAAATGATTACTAATCACTTTTTATGATTTTATTTATAAGCAAATAATTTAGCAACCTATGTATATGTAATTTTACGGAAGAAAACTAACCTTCACACATGTGCTAATAGGTTACTGACACTCACTTGTCAGTAAAAGTTTTAAAACCATAAGTAAATCATTTATACTTACAGCTTATTCTTATATAAGCCATCCCTTACTGACTGTGCTCAAATAAAAGAATCAATTCCTGATTTGATTATGATCAGTAAGGATTGGTTTATATAAGAATAAACTCTCAGCATAAATGATTCAGTTATGGTTTTAGAACTCTTACTGATGAGTGAGTACACGTAAATTTATACATTAACCTATTAGCACATATGAAGGTTAATTTTCTATACTCTATAGATATAAACTTGCCATATATAGATTATGAAAAGTATTTAATTTCATAAATTTTTCTGTAATGATTAAAAATTTGAATATTAGGATATAAACCCAAAGAATTTATTAAATTCTGTAAAATATTTATCAAAATGATTAAACTATATGGTGTTGCTAAGAATATTAACATTAATGAAAACATATGATGAGCAATCTCATTTCACAAAATTGTTTCATAGATTTTCACAAATTTTAGCCCATCCATAAAGTGTCCCAAATTTTCAGATACATGTTATTTAAATTTTGTTTTACAACTTGAATAGTTGCATATATGTATAAACCAAAAATTTATTACAAAAGAGACATTAGTGTGTCTGTGTGTATATATAAACTGTATATATTTCAGCCAACATACTAATAATATACATTTCATATATTTTAATTTCAACAGTTTAAATTGTGATGTGATTTTTCTTATTATAATTCTTCAAGGTTACATTATTTCAGCAATGTCCTGATTTCTATCTATATCAAAGAATTTGTTGTGTTTCTGCATATATATTGAAACAGTAAGGTCTGCTTTGCAGATCTTCGTTTCACCTTTTCTCACCTATTTCCTACCCTCATACCTTAGTTTGAACCCCAATCTATCATAGTGTGTCTGCAATACACTTATATACCGAAAATCCCGCCTAATTTTAAACCATGAGCACAATGCTCGTATTATATATATAACTCATTCCCAAATAAAATAAAATATTATGAATTATGTATATGTTCACATAATTTCGATTATTAAAAAGTAGGTTATATAAGTTGTAATTTCGCACACACTATGATATGTATTTAAAACATATCAAAATTATAAATTGTTAAAGTTATTTTGTTTGAATCTATTTACAAATATATATTACCGTCATAATATATTTTTGATTTAAAATAAAATTCCTTTAGTAAATATTCGTTTAGTAAATAGATTCAAATATTGTAATGTAAAAGTAAAATAATTTTCGTTTAATTTAATAAAAGTCATTCCAAGTATTTCTGTTAAAATAAATGAGGGACAGTAATTTAATTAGTTAATGTTATATAAGTTTATCTAAAAACAGCAGATGTCCACTTAAGGTTTTCTTTAATTAGTAAAAGGAATTTTTAATTAAATCTAGTTTGTAATTCGAATGTCGACAGGGAAATTAACAAAAGAAATTAATTTAAAATGTTGAATTCCTTTAGACATTCGGATAGATTTAATTACAGCTGATAAGTCCGATATTTTTGTAACGCTCCAGGGCAGTTCTATTGTTAAATTCTACTATAAAAAGAAGAGTTTTCTTTTGTTCTCCATTCTAATGTTTCTAAGAGAAATCATTCTGAGGTCTAATGTTTCTAACCAAAATTATTGTAGTAATTTGTAAATCTTGACATGACAGAGTAGAGTGTAAGAAGGCTATTTCTCTCCGGAATGGTCATATGCTGCCATAGACCATCAAGCTATCACACAGGGAACCCCGGAACTGCTGCTGCTGCCAAAAATATGAGCATTTCTAGATTTTGCTGTTAATTCATATAAAAACCTGCCGACCATCAATCTACCTAAAAATGCTTCTCCAGAGGTAACCCTAAATTAACTCAAGAGCTCTTGTGATAACTAACATGCTATAGCTATTTTAAATTGTTTTCTTATATTTCACATAACTTCATTATGTATTTCTTTAATGTGTTTAAATATAACCAACATTTTTGCTCTCTATCCTTGGGTTAATATTTTCTATTGATTAAGCTTTCTGTTATTTTATTATGATAATGTGTCAGAATCGTCTTTGACCGAGTGAATTATCCCTTTTGTTGAAAATAAGATGCCGCTATGAAGGCATATTTTAAATTTCTAAATAATTTTCCAATTTTATTATCTTGCAAATCACTCGTTCGAGGGCGATTCTTTTCTTTTGTAACAAGGTGCGGACTGAGGAGGGCAAGGGTCCGCCTAAAGTTACAAGAGAAATGGGTATATATATATCACTAATACTATTAGCTAATAAAGTTACTAATAATCGGAAATATTAATATTTAATGGTGATGGGAATATTTTGATATTAACCGTATATTATTCATATATTTATTTAGAGGTAGTTGTTAGACTATAAAAGAAAGAAAAAAAAAATAAACATCGTAGAACTCGTGTTTCGTTGGGGTGTTTGTGGCATGCGAATGTATATATGTGCGTGATTAGTGTATTTCGAGTGGATAGCAAATTGGAACAAAGCGAGATCCGTCTGAAATGCGAATGTATTTTGATGCGATGGCGATCGCAATGACGCAACCAAGGATTTCGCCGGAGGGGATCCCGAAAATGGATGAGAAGAAAATGGATATAAAAGAAAATAGAGAGGGGATAAGAGTCTTCTTGCACGGGTCCAGAAAGTAAAGAGAATAAAAGTGTATCATGCATCGAGTGGGGTAAAAACCTCAACTTGACAGGCGATGAAGGCCTGCCCCACAGTCCAGAAGGTGCTGCAAGGAAGAAAATCAAAGAACGCCGAATTCCGGTCATCGACGGCAAAGAGTAGTGATCGCTACGGAGAAATGAACCACGAGATCATCCAGCTATAGAGCCTTTATCATCGTAACCCATGCTTTTGGAATATTGAGGTAACGTGAACTTTATCAATTGCCTATTGAATTGCTATTACCACACAATCCGAGTGTTAAACGGATTGTGTCATCCATTGGAACTTTGGAATAATTTAATGTTCTATGATTAAAATCTGTTTTAATAAAACGTACCAACTACAAAGTCCGTGGAGGCAGTTTAATAGACGAACAATATTGATGTGTCTTGTGGGGCCTATCAAAATCCAAAGAATAGTTTACTTAATCCGTACATGTATGCGTATGCTATAACATTCAATGAAACACGAGTTGTAAATAATGGGGGGTGGGTCAACTAAATGAATTTTAATATTTTCTTTTTGTTGTATAATAAATTGTTTTACATTAAAAATATCTTTGGAATATTTTTCTTTCGCTTTGTATTTATATTATGTCAATCAAATTCATAGTTAGGGGGCTAAAAATGTCATAATTAAAATAAAACGTATGCTCTACCTTGAATAACCAGCTTATAGAACTTTAGTATAGGGTAGCGAGCGCACTCCTCCGAAATTAGACGAGAACTTCACTCTGCGCAGGGAAAACTAATCGATAAGATTGGATTTTTAAATCGGTTTAGTTATTAAATATACAATTGATTAAGGATATTAATCCACTTCCAATTAAAGACAGTAGTGTCGGAATCCCTAATTCCCGTCCACGGTCTATTGACCACCACTCCCTGAGATGAGCTAGGCTAATGAACCCCACCCCTTTTCTTATTTACCGCGAAGGTAAAACGACAGCAAATATTTATTGAGTCGCTATCGGGGTCTGTTCTGCATTTATAAAGTCCCGCGGTGTAATTCTTATTTGCTCATCGCGAATAGGTTTGGCGCTTGGAAGCAAACACGCTATCCATAAATATGCCCGGGAATCATGCAGAGACAAAATGAATTCATATATCTATAAGGTTAAATCTTAAGTTAACTAGAGCCAATCCTATGAATTTATTAATACGACCCTTCAGCGGGCGAAGCGGTTCGTTATACTTTAATATATAATATAATCACCTAGTTTAAAATCTACATGGTATTGATTTTAATCTAATATGAGAGTATGTGCGAGGTCAATGATTAAATGTGTCCCCTAATGCATGATTGCGTATATAAATCTATACTTACTTTTCAAACCCACAAGCATGCATTTTCCTATTTCAATTACCGTGTTCTACTTTAATTACAAAGTTCATCATTGACGTCGAGAGTGTGCGTACCCTTTTAAATAAATTTCTGGGAATTTGATTGGGCATTTCTCTTAATCCAAGTCAAACCCATTTAGTATGTTTTGTATACACTAGTCTCGTATTGCTGGTAAATGAATTGGTTGTTGAGACCGCTTTGTTTTATTTTTCCAAGGATTCTTTACACAGCCAAGTCCGTTCTCTTCGCTTCTTGCAGTTTCCAGGCAGAGTGTGTCCACAAATGACACACCTGGGAACTAAACGAAATCATCACCCAGTTGCTAAGTTTCAGCGGTTCATGAAAATATTTTCCTACGGGTTAGCGGCGAGATGCCCTCTGTAGTCATTCCGGATATTCAATATTGTTTTATTTTTAGACTTATTTTACAAAGCATCCATGACTTAAATATGTCACACCCTCCAACTTTAATAAATTCATTATCAGCAATACTGACCTCCCAATGTAACTTTATTATTATTATTATTATCAAATAAATGCCTTGATCACAGTCCCACTTTGTTGCTTAGTAAGCTTTTGTCCGTGCTATTCTCGAAATCAATAAATATTTTATAACACTTAACTTTCAAATATTTTCGTAAACTTGTACAATTACTCAAAGCACCTCGCACATGTTCCTATGTCGTCAAGCACATTATTGTAATGCTATTAGCCCGAGGAATAGAATATATCATTTTGTTTTAAAACCTTTTTGTCATTTATTGGAATATAATGCCAACAATTATTTAATACATGTCCCTGTCTCATATAAGTAGACAGTGGCGTTCTATATATATTTTATATAAATAAATTTTGTGAAATCATTTAAAATAAATTTGATCTCTTATTTTATTGATTCCTATCACTGTCTCGGTCTATATATATATATTTTCTGCATTTCTTTTGTAAATCCATAGACGTTAATTAGCCACCCAAACTTCTTTTAGTATAGTCTTTGTTTCTCCCTGACCACCAGGCACCGGTAAAAGGTTATACTAGTCGTGGCATCAGATGCATTATCACGTAGGTGGCGCTGTGAAATTTGGACTTTAGATTCGAACTTAATATATCTAGAATGCAACCCCTCCTAGAATGTTCAGTTTCGTGTCTGAGGTTCGAATTCTGCAGTGTGTTAGCGAGATAGACAATTCTGACTGTTATAATATATGACATGGATACCAACAAAATGTGTAACAAACAGAAATTTAATAGCACCAAAAATTACAATAAAGGCTTATAAATACTAACTAACGTGAATTTAGCACTGACCCTCACAGCAATATTGATCACTTGGCATACTAACAAATAAAACCCTAAACTAAATAAAACCCTATTTATATATAAAGACCACTACTGGGTTAAATTCTGACTCCAACAGTCTATCACTCAAGTCTGGCTGAGTATTAACAAGAAGTATCTGTATTTTCTTCTATAGAGCCCATTAGACATATAAAAACAAAATAAGATCTGCGCAATCTGTCTTAGTCCCTAGTCGGCTGTTGATACCTTCAGAGGCACCGTCTCTGGAATTGCTTCCCTTGGTGCAAGAACCCCTTCCCAGACAGCTACTCACTGGCTTCTTTCACCTGTTCTATGTCCAGCCGGCTTCAAATACTCAGTACTAACAGTTCACAATTAAAACAATTCACAATGAACATACAAGTAATTCCACAAAAACAAAAAACTCTCTGCTGCACTTTTCTGTACACGCTATTTATATATCTCACTGATTTCCAGTTCTAATTCTTGATTACTAAACTTATTTCCTCAGATACCAATCAGCCTATTTCCCCTCTGGTATTTTTAATTAGCCTTTTTCAACTTTTATTATTTTAAGCAAGTATTTCTTATTAGTAAATCTCTCTTATCATTTATCAAGCAGGATTTCTTATTATTTGTTTTATGCAACTAATTCCTATTGTTTACTTTAAGCAAATATTTCTTATCATTTATATTAAATTTGTTTAACTTTCTTTCAATAGTACGCTAATTAATTTTACTCTCATTCACCTTAACTCAATCTGTTAGCTATCTATAAAATATATTTCTTTAAATATATTTTTTTTGCCGTATCTTTTTCTGGAGTAATTGGGTTTAAATTTAAATATTAGTATGAAATATATCATAATCACATTTTATCTGCCAATGTTTTGTTCTTATGGTGTCATTTAAGAGAATATTTAGAGTGAATTAAATTGAAGTAGGCATGTAATTCATTATTTAATTCTGTCACTTGAAATAATACTTCAAAAGATGTAAATATAGAAAAGTAGATGGTGTGTACACATTTATTTATTTCAATACAATCAATATCACAAAATATACTTATGTAAGTATTGCATAAAGAAAAAGTATAAGATGGCTAATAGAAAATTCTGAGTTACAAACGTTCAATTCTCTTTAATATTTTTAGATGAAGACCTAAATATTTCTTCTTCCTAGATCTTTTCCCAAAGTTAAAATCTGTCATTTTATACAAAGTATTTTGTGGATTCAAATGAGAAGTTCAGACAATAAAAATAAATGAAAATTATTTAAGTCATCATCTAGACTATGAAAATGATGTGATTGTTTTCAAAATAAGGCTTCAGAGCTTTAGAAAAAGTTACAAGAACTATCAAATGAAAAAAAAAAAAGAATTAAAAATAAACGCTATGTTTAATGGTTTTAAGAAAAACAAAAAATGATTGATAATAATGAGAATTTAGCAACTATAAGTATTTAGAACAGTTAATTAATATAAATGTAGCATAATGCATCAAATTAATCATAAGATTAAATTGAATAAAATGTTTTTGTTAGAATATTCTTAATATTTAAAGAAAATATGCCTATGAGTTTGAAAAGAAAGATTTTCAATAAATTTCTTTAACAAATGCTTATTTACAATTCTAATATTTATATACTTAGAAGAGCAATATAGAAATTAATACATTGTAATGGAATACAGATAAAGGTATGTTGGGAGTAATAAGAAAGGATCAGCTGAAATGAAGATAGGTTACAAGATGATATGACAAACATGATAACTGAAATTTTAAACTAGATTCCAAGAAATTCTAAGAGATCTCAGATATGATGGACAAATAAGATTAAGAAAGTTTATTAGGTTCTGAACTGAAATTTTTTTATTTTATTTAAATTACATCGCTAAGAATCAAATTTGGATTTTAGCTCAGTCTCACTCCATTGCTGTGCTAAACCACTGAGATAATATAATTGGATTAAATAGATACTACTGTTCATTCTATCATTTGCAAGCTTTAATTAAATATTTTTTTAAAGTAAAAAATAGGGTAAAAAAATCTAATCAGGTGATGTTGAATACAAAATGGTTAATTGAATACAATAAATCTAAATAACCAAGCATTTTTTTTTATTTTTACTTTCTTTGCTTCTTTACTATTACACATCTTTCAATTCTTATTTTTCTCATTAATATCGGATATTAAACAGGAATTCATCATTTCTCTTTTATACTCATATTATGTCAAATATACAACATTTATTTACAAATTCTGTTTTATATATTTCTTATATCATACTTCACCTCTCTAATTGATAGCATCTCAGCAACTTTACAAATTCTGCATTTTTAACTTTTAAATATCATATTTACAGGTTAATAGTGAATATATTGCTGCCTTCAGCAAATGTTGTTCATCCTGAAAGTCTTGAAGCATTTCTGACTTCTTAATAAAATGAATACACTCAAACAATAGTATAAATTAAATACATAAATACACTAAAAATGAGTAAACGTATATATTAATTAAATTGTCAGGCTTCTTTTTGATTGACTTATGAGTTTTTCAATTTAAAGATTAAATATAACATGAAAAAAAATCTTCAAATAATAGTTATTTTCATATGAGGATTTTCAATCATATTGAAAAAACTCTTTTATATATTTTGTAATAAAAAATTATATTTAATTTTATAGATGGCTTTGTAATACAATAGACTGATCTATTATTTGGAATATATGCAATACCAAAGTTGGAATTTTTGGTTCAATACATAACGATTTCATGAACAATTCATTTAAAGAAGGTGATCAATATGACAGGGCACTAACAAAGTTACTTTTTTTATGCATTCCTTTTTTCTCAGTTCTTGTAAGCAGTAATGACATTTAATAACAACATACATATTACATATATGAGAAAAATTGAAAAGTTACTATAAAATCAATAAATAGCTGATGCCACAAGCAAAAAAAATTTTGAAACAGTTTAGCTTTAGAGCTTAAATCTAATATATGCTGGATAAAGAGTAGCTAATGAAGTTGAAGAAAAAGCATAATAGCTCTCCTCGCTTATATTTAGTATATGTATTAATAACAGCAATACATTCTATACAAATCTAGAATAGATTCATAGAAAGAAATACTGCTACTAATGCAGATATTAAATATAAGTTAGGAAAGATATGAGGGGCTCTGATTGATATATAAAGTATTTTTTGCCAAAGTATCATTAAAATATATAATTGTTGTCCTAATATTGAGTACATATAGACAGATTATTGACTTGGATTCAAACCTGTGTTGAAACTTTTTAGTCATTGTTTTAAATAGTATAACAAAAAACAAGATGGCACTGAATAGATAGATATATGCAATCCAATAGTCCACACTAATCCAAAGAACTCACTGATACTTCCATTTCATGTAAACTAAATCATGCTTATATAGACAGCTCTAGAATAGAATAATACAGAATGGATTACTGCTGTTAATAGAAAGAAAAGAAAGCAGATCCAAAAAACATGGATAATTTAATGAAAAAAATCAATATGACATTGATACTCATATAGATGCAAAAAACATCCATTTTTTTATTTTGTGATTTATAATAATCATAAAAAAATTTAAAACAATTATAAAAATTCAAATTGCATAAATATTTAATAATTATTTCTATATTCAAACTTAACCTAATCCATTTCTGGATAACTTTATCATTCAATATAATTACAAAAAAAACAACAACACTACAAGTATACAAATTTTGTATTCTAAAATTAAAATACTATTGTAATGTTAAATATTGCTTTTCAAAAGCTTAGCAATAAATTAATTTTCCACAAAAAAAAAAAAAAAAAAGATTCACAAAATCCACAGCATAAAAATTCATTATCATAATAAAACAGAAATAATAAAATCGTTTATTAAAATTATTTTATAAAAAATATGTAAATAACTAACTTACAATAAATCGAATATTACACCATTAGGAGTGCAATATGGATGCTCAAAAGGTTGTAAAGATAAACTAAAACAAAAAAATATACACACTTAATGAAAATAATATAGAAGTTACTTCAAAAATATAAAATTATTTTATGCAATACATAAACAAAATTACCTGCAACAATAAAAAGGCAATCTTCGAAATTCTGCTTTTTTTCCAATATTAGGACCTTTAAAATAAAACAAAACATTTATTTGTATTTCAAAATTCTCTATTATAATTTCATTTAAAATTTTATCTATTTTCAGATTCTCCCTAGCGCCAATGGTTTAGATTTTTTTTTTTCATAAAATTTAAGGATATATATATTCTAATCATCTTATTTATGACATAAATAGAATATTTATTTAATATGATTTATTCGTGTTTATTTCACATTTATTTTTTATCTAAACATATATTAATCTATTCTTATAGCTTCTCCTTTACTTTCTTTGCATTTTTCTTTTTATATTCATATATATTACTTTATTATAACTTTTCTCTTATACACTTAAATGCAATTTTTTATATATAATCACTCCTTTATTTTTCTAACAGTTTCGACTGCAGTCTTCATCAGTCGAAAATATATATAAAAAATTGCATCCAAGTGTATAAGAGAAGAGTTATAATAAAGTAATATATATTAATCTAGTTGAAATTAAAATTTTTGTGTTAAAGTTTTTCTTTTAAGTATTAATAAAATAATTTATTTTTTGTTTCAAATTATTTGTAAGTCTTTACTTGATATAAAAAAACAACTTTATCTCTCATTATTAAAATTCAAATAATTACATTCTCTGGCTACTATTACAACAGTTCTTCCTATCATTATGCACTATTATTGTGTTAAGTATCAGAAATCACCATTTCCTATAATTATACAAGTTGTTGAAAAAATAGCAAACTCTCCATACTGTATTGCCATCCAGTACAAACCATAGTAATCAATAATTGCTAGAAGATTTGTGCATAACATACCTATTTAATGCTTATTCATCCAATATCCCAGACTAGTTATTAGCTTGTGGATTTCGATCAGTTAGGAGTCTTGGAACTGAGAGCACTGCAACTATATATTTGGATCTAAGGCAATCTTTTTACTTATTTAGTTAGCTATAAAACCATGAGCCCAAAATAGAAACATAAAAGTTTTCAATCCAAACTAACTCGCTTATATAGTCATACAGATCTGAATCCAGTTCAATAAGTATACATTTTAGTGTCTTTGGTTTTTTAATAACCATAGTCATCATCATCCTAAGAGTAGAACTGGTATTAAACCACCAAAAACAGTACATGATCACTATCACTATTTCCTATGTTTTCATAAGCTGGTAAAACAGTAGAAGTTCTCTATACTGTAAGGCCACCCAGTGCAAGCCATTGTAATCAATGGATGCAAAAAGATTTTTGCATAAAATCCCTATCTGGTGGCTACTCATCCAATATCCCCAGACTAGTTTCTAACTTGAGGCTTTCATCAGTAGGGTGGCGGCTGTAGGGTTCATTAGATCCAAAGATCTGGATGCAGTGCTCTCAGATACTCATTGATGAAACACAAGCTAGAAACTAATCTGAGTAGGCATGAGATAGATATTTTATGCACAAACCTTCTGCAAAAGCACTAATGAATGGAAACTTTGCTACTGTTTTATCAGAAAAAATATTACAACTTTAGTACATGAATGGAAATAATTTCTGAAGCAGCAGTTAACTTTTGGGTCTTTAAAGACTACAAAAACAATTCTTATTTAATTAAAATAATAAGACAATTCTCAGAAAAATATTGAGCACAAAAAAGGGATTTAAATAGTTTTTATTGATGTAGTCAAGGCATTTAATTCAATTAATGAAATAGATCTGTGACACTGTCTGAAATTAGTTGGTTGACCATTAAAGTTTACTTGTATTATATAATTTTAACTTGGTAGTGTGACAGGAAGTGTTATTTCTGCAAGTGGAACTTCTGAGGCATTTAAAATGAAAATGTATATTAGATGAAACTTTGTTTTTGATTTTAATGACAATGGTCTTTGAAACTCTTTATAGATAGCTTAAGAAGTGATATAGTTTGATAGTGGAATTTTTAATAGTAATCCATTATAAGCAAAAATATAAATGTTATAACTTTCACTTCTGGATTTGCAGTATTCTGATGACTGTGCTATCCTTGCCAATTTGAAAATGATCTAAACTATGTTTTGAAAGCAATATATAAAAATCTGGATTAATATATCTATGATGATTCTTGAATCTTTAAAATCACATTGTTTATTGTTTCTAATAATCATCACCCATGATAGGAAGCAATATAATCAACAAAATCTTTCAAAGTATCTTTGCTGTAGTACAGGGGTCGGCAACCTAGGGCACGCGTGCACAAGCTGAACGATTATCATTGGCACTCTGATTGAATTGAAATGGTAAAAAATTATATTTTAATTATAGTGCATGCATTTGCACCATTGCCTACAATTTGCACGTAATACTCACATGTAAATGAAAACTATGATTCAGTTTAGTTTATTTATTTTGTACAATAAACATACACTTGATCTTTGCTATTTTCAATAAAGACAAGAGCTACGTGAATTAACCAGTCACATCCTAATAAATTTCCTCTGCTTACCACCAGCAAATACAACAAGAGGCAGATAACTCATTTTATTGATCATGCTTGTGCTACTTAGATTGCCTTAGCAATCTGTTATTGTTTTGCTACTAGGATGCAACTGAAATTTATTACTCTTATTTAAATGATAGACCATGTCTTGTTTGACACTATGAACACTGCAAACCCTGCATCCAGTTCCATTGTGACTAGCATATCATTAATAAGGATTCTGTGTTTGAAATTATTGTTTCTCACATTGTTTATGTAAGCAATTTCTTTTCTGACTTTAAATTGCCTTTTGGAATGGATCCATCCATTCTGTCATTAGCTACTTGTTTCATTTTAAAACAAACAGTTTTTTCTGTGACTGACATGCTTGCAATATGTACATACTGTATATCAGTGTGGACATTCCATGTGTGCATGTATCGGTCCATTATATCTGTAACAATGCTTTTCACTATATTTGAGCTGAAAGCTGGGTGCTTGACTGATCCAGTGTTCTGCCCAATACTTTGATATCAATGAAGTAAAAGAACTTAAAAAATATAATTTATGATTCCAAGATAATAGACAGTAATTTCTTTCCAATATATATAACTCCACTACAAAAAAAAGAAGAAGACCTAATTCAGTGAAAAGTGAAGATTTTACAATAATCAGCTTAATCTTCCAAGTGGCTAAGATGCTATTATAAATCTTGAGATTTCAAATAGATTAGATATATTCATATTTAAAGAGCAGTTTAAATTATGAGTGAGAAAAGATATAATTGGAATGGTGAGAGCTATTCTTGTTATATTGGGGAAAAAAGAGGTTAGCGTATGCTTTAATGATTTTGAAAAGGCATTCAAAAGAATGAGATGATTTTTGTTTGTTATACTGAAAAAGAAAAATACAGATTTGAAAAACAATTTAAAAAAAAAAAAAAGATAAAGAAAGTGGTGTAAGAATGTGATCTCTTTCCTGTTATATTCAACGTTTGGATGAGTTTATAAATGAATGTTCAGAGGGTTGGTTAACAGTATCAGATATACTCATCATATAAAAGACTTGCAGATAATGAAGTTGAGCTCAGTAAAATATTATGCAGAATTGATAAAGCTATAGAAAGTTCAGGATGAAAATAAAAGCAAATAAAACTAAAGCATCAAAAATAAATAGAAAGAAAAAAAGATTATGAGGAAACATTGATTAGGAAGTTATAGAACAGTTTACTGTCTTTATATATTTAAAAAAGTGGGTAAGTGATTATGGAAATAGTGATTAAAAAAAGACAGTGAGATTGCAATTAAAAAACAAGCTTTTAAAAAGGATAGAAAGTTAATATACGAACCACTGATATTAGATTTGATAAAGAAACTTGTTAAATATTTAGTTTAGGATATAGAAAAGAAATATGGATAATTAGAAAAAAAAAAATGGAGGTTTTAGATAGGTAGATTTGAAGAATGAAAAAGATTAAAGTTAGAAAGATCAGAAATATAGAAATGCTGAAAAGAATAAGTGAAAAATGATTATTTTTTAAAAGAAATTACAAAGAGATAAAACAATTGGATTGAGCATGAATTTAGAGGGGGGAAAAAATTCTTTAAAACTATGTTAAAAGGAACTGTAAAATTAATGATAAAATAGACAAGAGAAGAAAAAAGTTTACTTATTGCATTAAAAAAGGAAATAACTATGAGTTATTGGAAAATATAGCAAGAAAGACTTGGAGAATATAGTGTTTTGGTATGAGGTACTGCATTTCACCAGAAAAGTGATGATAATAATATATATATATATATGTAGGTAATAAAACAAAATGAGTTAACCTTATAATATTTAATATATCAATATTAAATATATACAAATAAATAATATCTATAACTAGACAATATTATTAATTTGTGCTCATTGACTTGGTTTAATATACATGACCAACATGTGGTTTACATATAAATAAATAAATATATATATATATGTTTGCAATTAGATAAGATTTATATCAGTAACACACACCCATGTTTATTACTAAAATTCAAAACTACAAAAAAAAAAAAATTAAATTAAAATTGCAACCTGGTCGTTTTCCTCCATAAACATTGGTCCATTCATTTGAAGTAATATACCTAAAGAAAATAAATATAACATTTAACAAACATTTATTTGAAAAATATACTTTTCTTATTGATATAAAAACCAGGCATGATGTTTATACATATTCACATCGGTCTATGAACAACATGTTTATTTCATATAAAATAAATAAGAAATGATAAATACCAAGTACATTAATACTATTATTAGATTGAGACTAACTCCTGATGACCACATATATGACAATATCTGTTTAATTATTCAGACTTACAATACCACCTGGTCTTCATTCAATTTCAATCTCTGAGTAATATACACTTTAAAAAAAAATTTTTTTTAGATAAATTTTATATGATGATGAATCTGATTATTTATGTTTACAGTGAAAATTCAAATCTAATCTTATCAACCTATCCATATGTTTTTATTTCTTATTAACTATGGTGTTTTCAAGTTAAAGCATCAATATTTTTTCTGTTTCTTCTGTATATAACTTTCACTTCTATAAGATCCTACAGTTCTAAACTTTTTATAGGCTTTTTACTACAACTCTACCCAAAAAATATTTATTAAAAATTTTTGATTGATGGATCTTTTATTATCAATGAATCATTAATGAAGGCAAATAATATTGATATATTTAACTTGTTCACCATTAATTTTAAAGTCAGGTGTCATCCATGTCATTTATTTTTTTATAATGAGTAATAATATTTTTTTTCATTCTATCTTCAACTTTTCTAAAAATAATCTTAAGAGATTATTGGCTATAGATTGTGATATCATCACTATATTGAATGTTTTAGATATTTCCTCTACCAATCGGAATCCATATTTCATTTTTTCATTAGCTTCTCTTTTTATACATTCAATATACAAATTAATAAAATAGATAAAATAATGCACTCTTGTCTAACTTCTTTGTATTCAGTTTATTTTATCATAATCTGTTTATTTTAACTATAGCTTCTCCTCCATGCATATTCTTAGTAAAAAAATAATAATAATAAAAAGATCTGTTACAACTACTTTTCTGAGAATAAATTTAGCATTGTCAAATGAACCAGAGAACAATCAATAAAGTACATCTTAATCTTTCTTCCAATATTCTGTATTTTCTTTAATTATTCAGTGTGACAGCAATATCATTCCCTATTATTCAATCTTTCGAAAACAAAAAACCTGTGCATACTAAAAATCATCTGATAGGTTGTAACATTTGGTTGAAATTTTATCAGTTGATTACATTTTCAAACAGTGCAAAGCCAACATATTTGGATTAAAGTAACTACTAATTTCAGATATGTCATTTCCTCTTCAAATATTGGATATGATATTGTATTGATAATTGTTTATTCTAAAATTAAATTATTTTTCTTAACAATGAAAGTTATAATTTTATTGTTTATCCTCTTGAAAATTTTTTACCATTATTATTATGTAAAACAAAAAACACTTATTTGTAATTGTTAATTAGAGAAGATATAAATTAGTATTAAAATTTATCGGCTTAACGTTTTCGAGGATCCATGCTCATATTCATAGCCTTCATAAAATGTATAATAAAATATATGCAAATACAAATATTCAAATAAGCTAGTATTACGTAGCCCATTTCTTCGAGATCTCGAAGCAAGTCTTTCCTATTAATGGCATGGATGTTTCCATTAATGTAAAATGCCTCCTTTATTTTTCTTTTGTGATCATTTGATTCTGAGCACAATATTATGGGATTGGCAGGTGTGAAGTTGTGTCCAGATTGTTTAGCATGCTCCAAAAATACAGAGGATGTGTTGCTGTTCTTCTGAGCTCTGTTAAATGTGTAAAGATGTTGAGCCAGTCTAGTATTGATTGTAGCTTTCGTTTCACCATAATATATAGCATGGCATCCGGCCTGAGGGCAGGCAATAGAGTACACCACGTGTGGGGTGAGTGATCGATCAATATGGTCTTTAGAGTTGTTAATCAATCTATTAGAATTAGGTGGAGTTCTAAATGCTATGTTAAATTTATCGTTTAATGCTTTCATTAGTTTGTTAGCTATTTTAGGAATGTAGGGGATTGTTATTCTAGGTAAGTTGGTGCGAGGTACATTATTGTTTATTGTATTATTAAATTTTATGATTTTATTTTTAATAGCTTTAAATTTGAACCCTGCTTCTAATAGATCTTTAATATAGTTGTTTATGTTTTCTTTCCTGTCTGCTTCATATTTACATAAATAAAAGTTTCTAAACAAAAATGCGTTAAGGCCTGCAAATTTATGCGATGCAGGTGAGTTAGAGTGATTACAGCTGCGAATTTCAAATGGTTTAACTATCATTTTGTAATCTATTAAATGGCGATTTCTCGATAAAGAGAGGTCGGGATATTTAACTTCTTTATTATTTTCATATGTGATGGTGAATGAAAGTTTAGTTAAGTTTTGTAAATCACGTTGTATATTTAAAGTATTATCTTAAGAGATTATGATAAAAATATTGTCTACATAACGAATATATGTAAAGTCTTGGTTGATATTGTGATATTTTGGAATGATCGATAGCTCGTATTTATTTAAATATATGCTAGATAAAACACCACTAATAGGAAGGTCCATGGACCATCCATCTTGCATCGTTTACCATTTGTTTTCAAAGTGTGTAAATATATGGGAATCAAGCCATGACAGGAAAGCAATAATGAATTTAACTCCTTCACTAGGGCAAAGTGCTCGCAGTAGCTCTTTGGGTACTATTTGAATGGAAGCTTTTCTATTAATTGATCCATATAGTTCCTTCACATCCACTGTAGCCATAATGAAAGTCTGAGAGATTTGAGTATTTTTGATTTTGGAGATGAATTGAAGTGATCATAAGTTTATGGTAACTAAATATTATTTGCTTAATATAATACATAAACAAGGCAAAACTCTCCATACAGTAGTGCCACCCTGTGCCAACCAGAGTAATCAATGGGTGCCAGAAGGCTCGTGCATAAAATCCCTATATATTGAAAATATTTTTGTGTTTTCAATTTCATTCTCATAGTTTTATAATTAAGTAGAGATAAAAGGTGTTTGCTGGAGGGTTGCATTAGATCCTAAGATCTAGATGCAGTGCTCTCAGATCCAAAGATCCTCAATGACGAAGGCCACAAGCCAGAAACTAGTCTGGGAATATTGGATGAGTAAGTATTAGGTAGGGATTTTATGCACAAGCCTTCTGGCATCCATTGATTACTCTGGTTGGCACAGGGTGGCATTACTGTATGGAGAGTTTTGCCTTGTTTATAAACAATTATGTGCTAGTATAAGAGATGGTGATCATGTGATGGTTAATGATTTAATATAATATATAAATGTTAATATAGAATCTATTTTTAGTAAACAGTATATATATAGTAGGAGTATGTATATATATATATACTCATACATACATATAATCAATATGTATAGATTATATTTGTATTCCTATTATATTTATAAAAATAAATATATATTTAGTAAATTAATATTTTTCATTTTTTAAAATGAAAAATCATTGTTGAGAAAAGACAGTTGACAAGGTAATGACCTCTGGGTTCACATATAGTTTATTGAATTAAAGAAAATGAAATTAACTTAGTTATTTCATATTGAATTGTAGTGTAACAATATAGAATGTGATATGCTTCAGAAAGCTCATGCAGCTATATATATAAAAAAATACTTTTTATTAGAAGATTAAGGATTCTATTCTTTCAGCTATATCCTCACAAAGACTTATACTGTGTTTGATTTAAAAGAACAGTGTATAAGATAAAATCTATATTTTGAATGATTTAATACTTATTAGAAGAATTTTCTAATATTTTTTTTAAAGAAAGTAATTTGAATATATTTTCATGTTCTATAAAAATCATTCTAATTGAAGTTCTAAAATGTAAATTTTATTTTAAAAAGAACATGCTTATAAAAACTTCAATTAAGGTAAATTAATGTACTTTATATTATAAAGTAAATGCAAAATGAGTAAAACATCGGTTTATCATGGAATATATAAAATGTGCTTGCCTAGTCAAATATATATGTGAATAACTTCTTTTGCAAAAGCCTATAAAATTATATAGAAGCTATATCTTCAGAATGGAATTATAATTGTTAATAAAGGAACTGTGTATTAATGAAGCTGACATCTACATGCAAGGAGAAAACTAAACATCAACTTGAGATCTCCTATTATTTTCTTCAATGTATAACAATGAAGGAATTAAAAATTGCATCTTCGAAGGATTTTCATTCGCGAATTCCAGGAATATCTAAAACTATTATTGCATTAACTTTTGTAAATACCATTTAAATCTTTAAAAATTGTAATTGAGAAACATTAACTTCATTTCCTTTATTATTGAATTCGTTTCATTAAAGAAATGAATAGCAAGAGAGAATTAATAATTTAAAATATTTTTATTTTTATTTATGATTAATAAAAATTTAGATATAGGTTAAGAAATATTAATGTGGGAAAGGCATGTAAAAATATAAAGGAATAAAGTGAACTTAGAGGTAAGATATTAAATTATTTTTCAATTCACATACTATTATTTTTATGACATGACACTACTTTGTTTTACTAATCCAAATAGTCAAATAACCATTATGTATGATAAGTGGATAAATGACTAATATTGATATGAAATATATATTTTTATATTAATAAACATAAATTACATACAAACATTTTAATGAATGAAAATATTATATACAAATAATTGGATTATTTGTATAATCTAATTAATATATAAAAATGTTAATATAAAAGTCTGAATTTTTAGATAATACTTATATTTTATAAAATCATAGTTATAAAGTCAGAAAATATATCTACCATAAGTAAATAAGATATTTATATTTTTAATATAAGGAAGTAGATATATAAATAATTTTTATATATTATGAAGTTTAAGTTATTTATTTGTTAAATAAATAATTATTATGTTTTTTTATATTAAACTAAATGAAGTCTTCAACTATTTTATTTATTTATTTGATTTTATAAGATAAGAACAAACATTTAATATAATAATCTTTATTGATTATTATATTAACTTCATGAAATCCATTTTAAAGAGTTAGTGAGATTTATTATTATCATTACTCTAGTATATTGATAGGAACCCCTGAAGAGAGTCAATTGTTAAACGTCCCGAGTTCGAAATCACGAGCATAACAGTTAAGTCAATTAAAGTGAAAATTGAGTTGATGTGGTTTAGATATAATAATTTAATTAATAATAAATTATTTGTTGGGAACAGATATAGTTTTATATCAAAATTAAATCACATCATTCGTGGCATTCTATATGAAGACCTAAAATCTGACTATAGTGAGATGCGACTGCCTTAACTTATCTTGTTGACAGAGTGCATACTGTTACATATGGAACATCCAAGTGAGGCTCTGAATCATAAATTCCATATCATTATAGCTTTGAATCATAGATTCCATATCATTATAGCATTGAATCATAGATTCTATACTGTTTGTATAGCGATACAAAACTTTGAGGGATAAATATTATTAATAATAATCTCATATATTAAATGTATTATAAAACAGTAAATAATAAAATAATGGAGACTTTAAAAATTAAATAGTTAAAATTTAAATGAATAGATCACCTTGCTTAAAAATATAATTTTAAAATTAGGCATTAGAGTAAGAACATTATATATATACACCTGGGTCTCATTTTATGTGATAGATAGGTTCCTCAGAAAACAGGTGCAAACGAAATTGTGCAAAAATAGACGTAACTTATATTGAAAAGAGGGGGATGTAGTCTGTGATTTTTCAAAATTCGCATAAAAGCAAAGCACCAATGTAAAATTACTTTAAAATTCACGCAAAAAAAAATAAGGAAATAAAATATGACTAATAAAAAATTTCAAATTTGAAAAAAATTGATACAAGACAAATTTTTTTTAACTATAATATTTAATTTTATTCAAAATAATATATTTTTATGCATAATTTACAGTACAGTAATTTACATTCTTTTATACACGTTTTAATTATTATCGCTATTTGCCGAAAAAACATGTTCGTTTGCAAATTAAAAAAATCAGATTCTCACAAGAGGAAATACAACTAGCGCCAAGTTCACTCTCATGTTGTGTTAATGGTTTTCTGTTGACAATGTAATTAATCTTTGAGACGATTATTTTATTAATTGTTTATGAACTTAGACTTATGATAATAAAAAGACATTTATTCACCACTGCTGAGAAAAACTTAATTAAAACTAACAACTAAAAATTAAATTCTTATTTTTGTCTTTAATTTTCAATTTCGTTTAACAATCAAATTTCGTTTTACATCACATTAATTTCAAGTCGCCGTAAGTAATTTTTAATTTGTTAATTACAATTAAAAATCAGATTTTAATTTTTAATTGTCAAATTTAATTGTGCCCACTGCTATTACTCACCTTTTAAAATAAACTTGCGGACACTAAATGATTAATAATTGATTACGTTCTTTTTTAAAAAGCAAAAACAGAATGTGATTTAAAATGCAAAATTAACACGCACAATGTTTGAACAAATTTACATTATAATCTTGTAAAATTTGATGAGTGTATACATAAAATGTGGAAATCATGATTTTAATTTCATTATTGCATAAAATCTTACTATTATAAAGCAATGAAAATATTGAAATTACTAAGATGAAAGTCGAATTCCAATAATATGCTATTACTTTCAATATAATGTAAGTGCGCAAAATTTATTATTTAAAGTAATAGTGCATTATCGGAGTTCGACTTCCGGTGAAACGTGAATCGCTTAACTTCAAAATCATGTTAAATAATTCCACATAAAAAGAGACCCAGGTGTATATATTATAACACCCACCGACATATCTATAATCCTCCATTGTGGACTTTCACCCGAAGCTTCGACGAGAGGTATTTATGAGCATGGTTTGAACCCATCTCACGCGCCAATCTTACCAGTAGGTAGGAATTACCTCCTCGAAAACATATATACAGGTTCTGATATATATCTGATATGGTGATGCACCGAACTAGCTCAATCTCAAGGTTGGGGACATCTGTCTATCTAGAGAACAAAGCTATAAACTAACCAACACTATCTCACGCGTATATTTATTTTGCGATAGCCTAAAGCTCGAAATCCTTACTCTAACCCGGGCTGATGGGATTTATTCTACTCGATCATATCCCTTCCCAATAAATCTCATTCGTACCTACATATAAGATTGCTATGCAAACACTCAGGCCATTCATTATCATACCCACACATATATCACGCTCATTCATCCACACATCAAATAATGCAAATACATATATATATGTGAGCTGTATGATTAATGTAGTCATATATCCAACTTTTAAATATAAAATTTTAATATAGCAATTAACTGAGGTAACACGAGTTCTTTATTTAGATACATATATTGAAAACTGTTGGTGACATGTCACTTTACCTGTATTCGCGCAATTAAACAAGTCCGTATTGACGTCTTGCCACGAACTTAATCTGGTGGATCTCACGGATGGCAAACAGTTCCAATGGTCGTTAGGTCCGGCGATAGGTTTCAGAGGTGGAGCAGTTGGCGTACTCTTTCGCAAAGGTCTAAATCTCGAACGATTTTGAATCAACATTTCTTCGATGGAACAAAATCTCTTGATTTATTATGACAGTTCGCAAGTCCGGTCAGGTGAGTTCATGACGAGTCCTTGGAGTCGAGTAACGACTAGCACACAATCCAATTACCCCGACATTTTTTTGGAAGAAAAAATATTAAACTTCTTAAGAAAAGATTTTTGCGTCCTCCTTGCTAGGATTCAAGCCGCGTCTCTCCTTTTTTTTTTCTTTTTTTTTTCACTCGAGCGCAAGACAAAAAAAAAGTTCTTTTGTATTCACCTTTAACTCTTCAAAATCTTTCTGCATATTCCTACGCCGCTGACCAGTCCTTCCATTGTTCTTCAACACAAAAAAAAACTATATCCACAGATCAGTTTTCCGCCTTCCCGGCGCCAGTTATTACCAAACTGCCTACAGCAATTCACTCATCCTATTTCAGTCCTCACATGTTCACAAGGTGACTCAACAAAAGAAAAACACGTGTTACCAAAATTATTAATAAACTCAAATAAAAAATATGTGAATAAAATCTATCTAAGAATAATTAATTGCGCTTTATACAGCTCTACATATATAAGTGATCGCAAACCTCCCAGATACTAACTACGTATTTTTATACTCGCACATACACTATATTTACATTACTTGTAACCGGGTTCGAATGACCGTTTACATATATTCTTTTATTTATTTGTTTATACATGGTCCTTACATTAACACTATTAATTATGTCATATTTTACATATGCGTGTATTCGAACCCGTTTGTTACATACCCCCCTGGTGCGATAGCCTTCAAATACCTTCTTTGTATTTGAATGGCTTCTTAAACGACTCTTCTCCTTTACTTTCCCCGGGATCACCTTTCTGTTTCGGTGTCCACGATCCCTTTTCTTGTGTGAGCTTCAGGCTTCTCCGGCGGACGTTGAGCTTCCGGTTCGTATGGCCATCTCGGTCTATGACCATCCTCACCACTCTTCCTAGGTGTGACATTCCCGCTGGTGTGTCCTTCTTCTGCCCCACATTGGATATTTGTCCTATCTCTACCTTGCTTCCATCGCTCTAACGGTGCATTATGATCGTATATACTCATGTCCAGAGCGTTAAGCAGCTCCGCCATTTCTCCAATGGATGCCTTCCTCATTCCCAACATCATCCTTTCCACGTTCATAGGCATATTGTGCCTTACAATTCGAATGATGTGACTTTCAGACATGTGACACGCTTTCCCTACACGACGCTCCTCCGTCTCGCCACTTGACGGTGAAAAAATTGAGAAAAATTTTCTTCCTTTTCCTCCCCGTATTTTTCTCGCATGATTTGGTACTGCACGAGTTCTTGGCGGTCTTCCGACCAGAAAGTCTCTCGTATCATCCTCTGATACTCCTCGAGGGTTGTGGGCTGTTGGGACAATGAGTCCCACCACTCTTGGGCATTACCACTTAAATGACTGCACGCTACCACCACCTTTCCCTCCTCTGGCATGGGATTCATGTCGAAGTATCTTCGTAAGCTCCGTAGTTCACTTACGGGAGCTTTCCGATCTTGACCTGCAAACGGTCGTACCTTTAGAAAGTGGTTCACTTGGTTATGTACCGCCACCTCCTTGCATTTTCCCATATGCTCCGGCCTTTCTGTCTCGCTAGGTCTCGGTCTTTGATTTACATCCCTCTTCCCTTCATCTAAACTTCCTCCTACTTCTTTCTCGCTAGGTCTCTCCGCCTTTCCCTCACCTTTTATCCCTAGTCTCCGTTCTATCTCCTGAAATCGGAGTTCCAGACTTTCCAATTTTTCTAAAATCTTCTCGGATATATTTATTTCCTTCTCTTCCGTCGCCTTCTGCTTTTCTCCATTTTGTTTATTTTTTGGCTTCATTTCTTTATCTATCTTATCATTAAAGTTATGTGCCAGGTTCTTCACCCCGGCTTCCAGTGGTCCTGGCATGACCCACCTGATACCTTTGCCCCTTCTTATCCTCTTGAACGATATCGTTTATGATATCTCACTATTGGATAAATTCTTAACCTCTGCTTTCTAAACCCTGACTTTATATATATGTTTCAACATACATCAACGCTATTTCCCCACGACCTTATGAGAACCTTTTCATCCACACATTCGCCCGCAGAACATGCCCATCTACCGTCTTTCCCATATGTTTTCAAGCTCTTACCACTTTATCACCACTATCGCTTTTATTTTCCCTTCTTTTTTTTTTTAAAAAAAAATCGCTTACTTGCCCGTTCTCTAACATTCGCTGCCCCGTTAGTTGGGACGCCATTATAACACCCACCGACATATCTATAATCCTCCATTGTGGACTTTCACCCGAAGCTTCGACGAGAGGTATTTATGAGCATGGTTTGAACCCATCTCACGCGCCAATCTTACCAGTAAGTAGGAATTACCTCCTCGAAAACATATATACAGGTTCTGATATATATCTGATATGGTGATGCACCGAACTAGCTCAATCTCAAGGTTGGGGACATCTGTCTATCTAGAGAACAAAGCTATAAACTAACCAACACTATCTCACGCGTATATTTATTTTGCGATAGCCTAAAGCTCGAAATCCTTACTCTAACCCGGGCTGATGGGATTTATTCTACTCGATCATATCCCTTCCCAATAAATCTCATTCGTACCTTCATATAAGATTGCTATGCAAACACTCAGGCCATTCATTATCATACCCACACATATATCACGCTCATTCATCCATACATCAAATAATGCAAATACATATATATATATGTGAGCTGTATGATTAATATAGTCATATATCTAACTTTTAAATATAAAATTTTAATATAGCAATTAACTGAGGTAACACGAGTTCTTTATTTAGATACATATATTGAAAACTGTTGGTGACATGTCACTTTACCTGTATTCGCGCAATTAAACAAGTCCGTATTGACGTCTTGCCACGAACTTAATCTGGTGGATCTCACGGATGGCAAATAGTTCCAATGGTCGTTAGGTCCGGCGATAGGTTTCAGAGGTGGAGCAGTTGGCGTACTCTTTCGCAAAGGTCTAAATCTCGAACGATTTTGAATCAACATTTCTTCGATGGAACAAAATCTCTTGATTTATTATGACAGTTCGCAAGTCCGGTCAGGTGAGTTCATGACGAGTCCTTGGAGTCGAGTAACGACTAGCACACAATCCAATTACCCCGACATTTTTTTGGAAGGAAAAATATTAAACTTCTTAAGAAAAGATTTTTGCGTCCTCCTTGCTAGGATTCAAGCCGCGTCTCTCCTTTTTTCTCTTCCTTTTTCTCCACTCGAGCGCAAGACAAAAAAAAAAAGTTCTTTTGTATTCACCTTTAACTCTTCAAAATCTTTCTGCATATTCCTACGCCGCTGACCAGTCCTTCCATTGTTCTTCAACACAAAAAAAAACTATATCCACAGATCAGTTTTCCGCCTTCCCGGCGCCAGTTATTACCAAACTGCCTACAGCAATTCACTCATCCTATTTCAGTCCTCACATGTTCACAAGGTGGCTCAACAAAAGAAAACACGTGTTACCAAAATTATTAATAAACTCAAATAAAAAATATGTGAATAAAATCTATCTAAGAATAATTAATTGCACTTTATACAGCTCTACATATATAAGTGATCGCAAACCTCCCAGATACTAACTACGTATTTTTATACTCGCACATACACTATATTTACATTACTTGTAACCGGGTTCGAATGACCGTTTACATATATTCTTTTATTTATTTGTTTATACATGGTCTTTACATTAACACTATTAATTATGTCATATTTACATATGCGTGAATTCGAACCCGTTTGTTACAATATATATTGAAAAAAAAGGCATCACAATAATATCCTATGATAAACAATATATTATTGTATAAATAAAGTTATAGTTAAAATAAATTTAGTTTTATGATTACGAGAAGTAAGTATAAAATATATTCTTCTAATACTAATAATAATATAAAAATGCAAACTGAGGTACTTAGTTCAAATATAGCTGATAATGATATGAATAGTATCAATGAACAAATAGATATAGGAGTGTCTGAGAGTAATTCAATGTTAGATATTCATGTTCCAGAAACTATGGATATTATTGACAAACCTATAAAAGATAAAAGCAGTGGTAATAATCCATCATTAAGTCAAATGATATTAATGATGCAACAAATGATGGAAAATTTAAATGCAAATCTAAAAGCAGATTTGATTGCAAATATGGATACTAAGATGGAAAATATGAATACTCAGACAAAAAATCTGAAAGTAGAGATGAAAGATGAGATATCAAATATAAATGCAAATATGAAAGGAGAGATCAAAGATATGAAAGCAAATATCACAAATGAATTATCAGTAAAATTAGATAATATAAAAATAGATTTGAAGGATGAGATATCACAAATACAAATGAATATGAATAATGAAATTCAAAAAATTCAAAAGGTTATTGAAGAAACGGATCTTAAGTGTCAAAAAATATTTTTTGAATTTGAAACAAAGATAGAAAATAAAGTAAAAAATAAATTTTTAGAAATAAAAACTGTACACAATCATCTCCAAATTGATATGTATAAAATCCAAGAAGAGACTAAAAAGGTTATAGATGAGAAAATAAAAGATGTCCACTTAGAAATTAATAACTAAGAAAAGAAAATTCAGTCTGCGGAAAAGGATTTTCAATGTTTAAATGTGAAACAAAATTTGATTGATTCAGATTTAAAATTAAGTAAAAATAATATTAAAATATTATTAGAGAATCAATCGGAGATATTTAATCAATTGGAAAATAAAAATATTACCTTAGATCAAACCATAAAAGTTTGGAAAGATGAATTTGAGAAAGAAAGAAAAATAATAATGGAAAATTATACTCAAGCTGGTATACAGATTAAATTATCTAATATTAAAGAAGACACTACTTCAGATAAATTTAATCAAATATTAGAAGTTATTAATAGGATAAAGGAAGATCCAAATAAAAAGGAACATCAAGATGAAATAGTAATTGAGATGGAAAACATGCAAAGGGAACAAAATAATAATGATAATATTAGTTATTCTATAGGAGACTTTGCTAACCATCACAATCAACAATCATCTATAAATCTACAAAAAGAAAATGTTAACAATACAAATCACACATTACAATCTAATGTTATAAATCAATTTGTAAAATTAAAACATTTCCAAGGGTTTACAAAAGAAGCTCCAATAGAGCATCTAAAGAGTTTAAATTTATATTTTTCAGTAAATAGTAATTTAACAGAAGGTGAAAAATTGAGAGTAGCATGGTGTCATTTAAAAGGTGATGCTTTATCATGGTGGGAATCATTATTCCAAATACCTAAAACTTTTGAAAAATATCAAAAATTATTGATAAAGAATTTTTGGAATAATGATCATCAAGAATCATTGTTATATCAAATACTTTAGGAAAAATATAAAAATATGCCAGGTGAAACTCTTACTAATTTTTTTAGAAAACAAGTATCAAAACTGAAAATCCTTGATACATATCATTTTAGCCAAAATCAAATTATTCATATTGCGAAACATAACTTACCTATGAAAATTTAGCAGTTTTTATTATTTTCCAACATGCAAAATATCAAACAAATTATAGATATTTTAAATAATATTAACTCAACCAAAATGTTAATCAAAACTATCTTGAAAGAAAGAAAGAAAATATTTAAGTAAATGCTTTTAATTATAAAAAAAGAAAACATAAGAATTTTAATCATTTGCAAAGTAAAACAATGAAGAGTGATAATACGGCAGAAGTTAAACTAAGTTCTGATACACATCAAATTTCAAAAATTAATAGTATATCATCTACTAGTGGATTAAATAAAAATAAAATAGGGTATAATAAAAATATACAAAACAACAGCAAAATTAATTTAAAGAGGGTCTTCGGAAATAGTTCCTCTCCTCAAAGACCCATATATAAAATGAGGAACAAAAATGGAATTTTAATTAAACAAATCACCATCATAATATGTTCAGAGGAAGACGATGAACCCAAGTATGCTGTACAAAATTGTCCATTAGTTAATGTTATGTTCAAATATTTGCAAATTAGAGCCTTATTAGATAGTGGTAGCCAAATATCTGTAATATCTGAAGAGTTTTATAAAAGGTTGATGGATAAAAATCCATATATTAAAACCTTACCTCTAAAATCAGTGTACAGATTATCCTAGCTAACAATAAAAAAGCAAAATTAATTCAAAAGCAAATCTGGATCAAAATAACTATTAATTAAACATGTATTTATCATGTATTTTTGATATTAACTGGACTTATTCATGAAATGATATTGGGAGTAGACATTTTACATCTGAAAAAATGTCTGAATGACTTTAAAAATAAAATAGTTAATGTAGGAGATGAAGTTTTAAAGATGTCATTATCTCCAAAGTATGATTTATTTGAAATTGGTTGTATGATTTCAAACATATCAGAAACACTTGTAAAATCAAAAATTGCTGAATCAAATTTGATTGATGGCGATAATGTTAATAAATTATAATTTATTCATATATTAAAGCCAGATCGGAAGAAAAAAATATAATAATTGTCTTAAATAATCAATTACCATAAGTTAGGTAATATCTAAATTATGTAATAATTATTGTGATTATAGTGAAGAAATGTAAAGAATTAAGATATGAAAGAGAAGAAAATATTATATATAATTGTGTCTAAGATAGATCATATCATTAATATGGAAACAGAAGATTGGTTACTTATAGGTTGGCAAGTTCACAAATGAATTCCAATTAATATATTTATTAAATGCTAAAGATAATCTACTAAGTCTCAAAAATTAAGGAGCAGGATTGGCACCTTTAAATAAGTTTATGTATATTCATTTATTGGATGTCAGTGATAGTCTAGTAAGTCTCAATAAGGAGCGGGATTGGCATTTTAAATCAATTTATATATGAAACACTTATGAACTAACTAATTAAAACTTAGTTATAAAATAATCAGGTTTTCTACCATATAATTGTTTTGATATATCATTTCAAATACTTAGTATATTGATAGAGATACATTATATAGAAATTAATTGAAAAAAGTGAATAAAAAGAAAGTATTCTATATAATGATTTTTGCATAATAAGGTATTAAATTATTTAACTTTAATAGGTAATAATTTTTAAAAAAAATAGTCAGGATATTTAAACTATGATTTGATCAAAACATATTATATGAGATGTACCATATTTAAGACATTATAAAAAAATAATAACCCAATTGCCCATAAAACAATTTAATTATTATTAAATATAATAATTAATAATCATTTTTTCATCAAATAATTGATGGAGAATCTAAAATCTTAAGTCAAGGGGAAATTTTAAAAAAATGTATTGTAATAATGCATAAATGATAACAAAGATGAAGAATTAAAATAAATGTTAGCTTATTTTAATTTTATTTAGTCAAGGGGAAATGTACATACATACATATAATCAATATGTAT
>JAQFVV010002077.1:0-35757 GCA_028023455.1 Epiperipatus broadwayi | reverse complement strand
TATTGTAATGATATACATATGCTGTTACATTATTTTAAAATTAAAGTAAATAGGAAAAGATCGTAAACAAAAATTGATTTAAAAAAATATAAAAATGGAAAAAGTATTTAAAAGTAAGAAATGCAAAAGATAAAGATCTGTAGATTGAAAATCAATATAAAAGTAAAAAAATGTTGACTGAAATATAATTGTATCTAAATCAAACAAGCCCTTGGGGCACTTAAATGATTGTAAGGTCAGATATCTGAAGCAGCATGATAAATGCAAGCCTTGCATGTTCCAGAAAAGAATCCAGACCTTAAGAAAAAATGATGTCATGTTTGATCAATCTGTAGGATTTATGATAAGGGAGGCCAGAAATTATGAAAGGGAAATAATTCAATTTAGTAAAAAAATCTGACTATTAATCTTGCTATATATTACAGCTAGCTATATAGTGCAGACTTTATAATGTAGGAGTCTGACACTAGATTTAGTTTTCTTCATTTGAACTGGCTGAGGCCTCCTGACCAAGGTTACAGAAAATATGGCTTATTAGGCTCACCTTAATGTTGTCTTCAAAATATATCCTAAAAAGTAAAACTTTTTACCTATATATTTTTCAGGATGAAATCTTTTCCAGTAACAATCAAAAAAAAAAAAAGGAAAGACAAAAAATTCAATTTACCTGATCACAAAATTTTTTATTAAATTGTTATTTTTTTATCTTGGAAATAAAACCAACCTTTATAAAAGTAGAAGGAATGATGGAAATGATGATGTAAAAAGCACATGCATCGACTGCATAGATTTTTCATTAATATTACATTGAAAATGGTTGTTTTTGAAAATGATTGCTATGAATTATGCATTCATAATAATGAAGGGGCTATGTAAATTAATAAGTTTTTTAAAATCAGAATTAACCAATGAAATCACTAGATTAGATCAGAATAAAATCAGAGGTTTAACCTAGTCTAAACAGTGAAAGTAAAAAAAAAAAGTATAACAAAAAATTAAAAAAAAGTAACAGTTTGAGTCGTGAAATTTATAATTAATATTTTTTAAAAAATTGTAACGGAAATAAATTTTTATAATTGTATTATTTTCTTTCAAAAGTGTTAAAAGAATAATTTAATAATTATCTTAAAATAATGACTAAATGAACACAAAAGTTCCATATCAGAGGATTTACTTGAAGCTTAATTTATGTATATATGATAATACAACTTAAATCTATGTAGATTATTCATTAACACTTATTTTAAATGCAATCTGTTTTTCTTTTTAAACTTTTTTCTAAATCAACATTTGTGTTTTAAAATGTTTTTCTTTTGATTTGAAACCATTTGGGTGTAAACAAGATTTTTAATGAAGTTACAAAATCAATAACTATTTTTCCATAATTAACCAAATGTTCTAAAAATAATATATAGTAATTAAGGAACACACACACAGTTTATTATTCATATTTAGTGATTTCCTGAAAGTTTGTGATGATGGTATTTTAGTTGTACTGTATTTATATATTGGACTATTTCATCATCTAATATAAGTGTTGAATGTCTTTACAAAAATTAAAGTTTATTTAAATAATCCAAGTACTGTACATTATATTTAAATAAAGTTTAATTTTGGTAAAGACATTCAACACTTATATGCATACGGTATTATAGATTTATTAATTATATATATTTTAAGTATATATGTTCTATAATCAAAATACTGAATGCAGCACTAACATTGTATTTTATGAATAACATATTGTATGTGCTATACAATTTTAGCAAAGTCATTACTTGTATATGTATTACAGTAATGTACTTTTGCTTTTGGATAAAATAATTTTAAAATACCTATTCTCTGACATCATCAGTGCCGCAAAATTCTAAATGGCTGGCAAAAAAATAAAAAAAAAAATTTTCCCAATCATTATAGTGCATAATCTATTGTAAATCAAAGTAGTGAGTACAAATTGATGATGATCACTATTGTGAAATATTGCTAAATAGCCAATTGCTAATTGGATTTAGGTGTACTTTGACAGCAGGACAGTAATGTACATTTACAAAAGCATACTTGGCTTAACCTTAATCATTTGACACTGAATTAGACATATATTTTTACATGCCATTATTTGATTTTTTAAATTAATTATGGTTATTTTTTATTTGACTGGTGGATTGTATCTAAATTTAAACTCAAGAATCAACACAAAAATGACTTTGCCTTCAGCTAATTAATTTTATTATTGTATCATAGATTATTTAAGGATGATAGAAAAATAAATTTATATTTCTTTTAACAGGCATTGGTAAAGTGAAATGCTATCATATCTCAGTTGTACATTCTCAATAAATATTATTATACATGATAATCCCAAAATATAAATGATTATTTGCTTGTTGATTTTATGCCTCCAAAGAAGATGGTCACTATAGATTTCCAGCTATTAAGACTGTTCCCAATATTGTTTTATTTATTTTGAAGGTTTAGGCTAAAAAAAAAGAAAAAGGAAATTGGAGTCACAATTCCTGTGCATGTTTCTAACAGATAAAATCTTGTTACACAAACACATAATTTTATTATTATATTTTGCACAAGAAGATATCCAATGACATGAGATGCTCATGATGATGTGGCCATGCAATAACTTAAGTGAGTTAAGAAGGAATAAAGCTCAAAAGTCTGTTTGTACTGGAAATTAGCTTCTAGCCTTTGATGAACTAAATTTCTGTCCTACAAGGCAACACAAGCTTTCTATCAGAAACCATGATTATAGCAAATGTAGTTATAAAAGTCATATATAAATTTTGTTAAGTTTTATGTTTGATCACTTTCAATTAAAAATAGGACAAATAAACTTAAGTTATTATCAAAGCAATAAGAAATCTAGAGAAATAATATAAATTGGAAGATCAATGACAAATGCTGAGAGACTACACCGTCCATAACTGCGTTCATATTCTTTAATGATATCACTATTCAAAAAAATGGTTTAAAGAAGCCAATAAAAAATCTTTAGACTGGCATATCAAAAATTGTAAAATAGCCTAAGCAATCAGGCAGTAAAAAGTGCAAGTTATCAATGTTCTCTGAAATCCTTCAAAACATTATATATGATGTGTTGTTTTAATGAAGCCGACTTATTAATGGCAATAGATTTATTTACCTTTATAAAAATTGAATTAGTTTGAAATAAAGCACCAATAGATCTAAAATATAAAAACACTAAAGAGTTAATTGACATAACAGAGGGATTTTAATAAGCCTTGCTTAAAAAAAAAATTGGAATGTAAAAAAAAGTCTTCAATACATACAATTAGTAGAGAGAGAGCTTAAAATATATTAATGCAAGTTTTATTTAATATTTTATTCAATGTCCAATTAGCTATTTTAAAAGCAAAATAAAATACGACTCAGGGCATTCTGAAACACAACACAAATTATCTTTGAAAATATATAATTTTTCCAAGGTTAAATTTAAAAAAAAAAAAAAGAAAAAAAACTTTTTTAAAAATCCTCTAACAAAAGTAGATAAGAATAGTCACTGAAATTTATTGCTTTAGTTTATAAATCAGTTTTACTATTTTTGACTCAATATTTTTTCATAAAGTATTCACTATTCACGCTGCCACGTTGTGCCAAAGGGATCAAACTAGTGTACGTAAAAAAAAAAAAAACATTGCTAAATACTTTGACAAATAATTGAAATTATTTATATCATATTTCATTTTTATTTTCTGTTAAACGTCTTGTGGTAAACTGAATTATTTCATTTTTTTTCCTGAACAAGTCTATAAATGCCATTTAAGTTGATAAAGGAAAAACTGTATTTTCTCAACCGAATTTAGTTATTACATAATTAATACAATTTTAATAATATTATATTTTAATAATACAATTGTTGTTTATATTTTTATTAATTTTTAATATCGATTTTGAAAAATGGATATTTGGTGTTTATTACTATTTTGGCAGCAAATAATTTATAAATTTAATTATGTGCACATTTATAGCTACTACTTTTTCCTATATTATAGATCTTTGTGTGTGTTCATGTAAAATAAACATACTATATTAATATATTGTGTAACGGTCAGAATCGTCTATCTCGCTAACACACTGCAGAATTCAAACCCCAGACACAAAACTGAACATTCTAGGAAAGGTTGCCTTCTAGATATACTAAGTTCGAATCTAAAGTCTAAATTTCACAGCGCCACCTATGTGACAACGCATCTGATGCTACCACTAGTATAACCTTTTACCAGTGCCTGGTGGTCAGCGAGAAACAAAAGACTCTATACTGAACAGTAAGATTCGTATTCGAATCTTAAATTTCACCTTTTTCTGTCGTCTCTCACTGACCAGTCTATCCCGCCCAAATTTAAACCTTTTGGTATCGAGTTGTGTGTGTAGCAATATTAAAAATGTATAAATATATGTAGAATTCAGCATAAACACGCACACATTTTGATCTCAAATTAAACGCAATAAATAGAGATAAAAAAATATAATTTAGATTTCTTTTAGTTATATAATTTTGTATAATTTTAATCATTTATTTTGGATTATAAAGTTCGTATTTATTGCTTTGTTTAAATTTCGTTTAATAATAATTCTAAAAAAATCTTATGTAATATTTAATTAAAAGTTAAAATAATCTTATGTTCCCTTTTTGTTTTTGAAATTTAAAAGCATCAGTCAGTGATAGATAATAGATTAATTAAAGAAAAATTCCCCAAAATATAATTAGTAAATGTAAACAATAGAACGGCAGCTTTCTTTAATTAAAAACCAACAAAATGCATTGATTATCCTCAGGGCAGATTAAGTAGAACCTAAAATATCTTAACAAAAATGTGAAAGATCAAGATAAAAAAAAAGAGGCCATCTTAGACTTGCTCGAGACATTCACTTAAACTTTAGCTTTGCTCTCGATCACTGAGAGTCTCCAAAAATAATAAAAATAATTTGTTCCTGCCAAGGTATGACCAAGTAAAGCACCTAGATTATTCTCCATCGGGAGATGGCCTATCGGATGCCGAACTTTCCATTGCCCATCATAAATTCACCATGAAGATCTGCTGCCTGAACTGAATGAGAAAGCTGCTGCTGCTGTGAAATTAAATGAAATATTTAAATACAAGAAAGAATTGCCACTCATGAACTATTTGCTACTAAACAATGGACTTGGAAAACTTATAAAACAGGTACCTGTCTGTGTTCAAACTCTAGAGTACTCTAATAATATGCTATAGCTCTTCTTCATAATACTTATCTCAATTATAAAATGTAAAAACTATCATTTGTATAACTAAAATTGAATAATTAACCTAATGTGTAAATTTCTCTAATAATCTAGCTTACCTCATTCTATCTTTCTTTGGTGCGTATTTTTAAAATCTACATTTTATCTATATTTATTATTTAATTATTGCATGCTAATAATTGTCTCAATGTTAAAAGTTTAAATCTATGATCGCTTGAAATAGTGAATGCATGTCAGATTTCATTAACATTACTTTCATAAATAATTTAATTTTCATATAAACTGACACACATTCAATGCTTCATTTATGGTAATGCAGGGGTCTACAACTTCGCAAATGGCTGACATATTAGTTATAATAATTCCCAATTTATATAGGTTTTGTATTTATTAAATCATCATGAATAATTCCAGAAAATTACATTTCTTTGAGAGTCACCAACGTTCTTTAGTAAATGTTGATAGTGTAGGGCCGAGTCAGAAATTTATTTAAATCTCATCATAATCATTTATACAGTATACATGTGTTATGTTTTAGAGACGCGATGACCCATTCTGCCATGAAATTTCCGGATTCTTCAGGGTTGAAATTAACCCCAGTCATCCTACACAAGCGGGCATAATGGGTGCTCCCATAGGATTTGACAATGTCATGCAGCCATCCAGAAAACTGTGACATGGACCGCTTGTCCCTGGTTATGCTTATGTTACACCTTACTTCGTCGAGCCGATGGCAGAGACCAGCCCGACATTCTTATAAACTCATTCACGGCATTGCAGTTTCGATATACTGCCATTCCATATCACCTTTCTAAAGCATACCACATGTTCCTTTACTTAGTTTTATTATTCTAAACATATCACTCCACCTCTGCATTATCTGCATAATTCACTCTCAAATAAATTTTTGCCCTTAGTTATAAATAAATATTTTAATTAAATAAATATATGTCTGTCATTACTCTTATAACCCATACTTTAGACTCTTGCAATGCAAAGGTATAAATCCCTCCAGGCATGCATTAGAAATACTCATTTGAGAATTTTAGGTAGCTAGATTACACCTTCAAATAAATGTATTCCTTTTGTAAACATTACAGTATCGGAAATACCGCTACTGAAATCCTCAATATAAAATAATGTCTAAATAAATAAATGTATTCTTTAAAATATAATCATGTCGCAAATCCAACTACTGAAGCTGTTAGTCTATAAAATATTATTAGATTGTTTTATTAAAATGTATTAATAAATAATTTTAAACTATACCTCTGCAGTTACGTTTCATTTATTCGATACCCATTCTATATAATATTTCCTCGGTTACATAAATATGAATGTTTAATTAATATTGTTTTGATTATTGGCTAACTCGAGAATAAAATCATGAATCTCTTGCATATCCCTGACCACTGTGCCTAAGGAAATATTTACTAATGTCGCATTAGATGCATTGTTTCGTGGATTGTATTGTGGAACCGATAAACTATGTTCGAACTCAGTACAATGGGTGGCTTCACTACTTGATGGTGCCACTGTTCTGTATGGTGGTCGAATTCTGCACTATGTTTATGAGTCACACGTTTTCTGACCGTTACAATACTAAGATAAATTTGGGTTGCTAATTTACGTCTATGGATGTACAAAGGAAATGTATAAAATAGATAAATAGACAGAGACAGTGATAGGAATCAATAAAATAAAAGATCAAAATTAGTTTTAAATGATTTTAAAGATTTATTTATATATATATATATAATGCCACTGTCTGCTTATATGAGACAGGGACGCTTACTAAATAATTGTTGGCATTCCATTCCATTAAATGACAAAAAAGTTTTAAAGAAATATATTCTATCCCTCAGGCTAATATAATATTATGATAATGTGCTTAAAAGAGATGAGAACATGTGCGAGGTGCTTTGAGTAATTATAAAAGTTTAATAAAACATATGAAAATTAAGGGTTATAGAATATTTATTGATTTCGAGAAAAGCACAGACAAAAAGCTTACTAAGCGACAAAGTGGGATTTGATAAAGGCATTTATTTTATAATAATAATTAAAGCAGAGGGGGGGGATCAGTATTGCTAATAATGAATTTATTAAAGGATGGAGGGTGTGACACATTTAAGTCATGGATGCTTTGTAAAATTATATATAAATAAATGGGAAATATTTGGAATAACTATGGAGGGCATCTCGCTGCTGACCTATAGGAATGTGTTGCCACAGACAGCCAAAACTTAGTGACTGGGTGACGAGTGTGTCTAATTTCCAGGTGTGACATTTGAGTACACACTCTGCCTGGAAACCACAGGTAACAAAAAGGGAACGGACTTGGTCATTTAAAATCCTTGGAAAGAAAAACAAAGCGGTCTCAACAACCAATTCATTTACTAGCAATACTAGACTAATGTATATAAAACATACTAGATTGATTCACTTAAATTGGAAAAAATTCCCAATCAAATTTACAGAAATTAATTTAAAAGGGTCCACACATTCTCGAGATCAATGACGAACTTTGAAATAAAAGTAGAAGATTTTAAAATAGGAAAATGCATGCTTGAGGGTTTGAAAAGAAAGCAGAGATTTATTTACACAATCATGCATTTGGGACACATTTAATCATTGACTTCACAATACTCTCATATTAGATTAAAATCAATAAAATGTAGATTTAAAACTATTTAATTATTATATATATTAAAGAAGATTAGAATAGCCCTCGAACAAGTTATTTGCAAGATAATAAAATTGGGAATTATTTATAAATTTAAAATATGCCTTAATATCGGCATCTTAGTTTCAAAAAATGGAATAATTCACTTGGTCAAAGACTATTCTGACACATTATCATAATAAAATAAAAGATTAATAAATAGAAAAGATTAACCCAAGGATAGAGATCAAAACTGTTGATTATATCAGAACACGTTAAAGGAATACATAATAAAGTCAAATGAAATAAAAGAAAACAATTTAAAATAGCTATAGCATGTTAGTTAGGAATCACAAGAGCTCTTGTGTTAATTTGGGGTTACCTCTGGAGAAGCATTTGCAGGTAGATTGATGGTTGGCAGGTTTTATACAATTCAGCATCAAAATCTGGAATTGTTTGTATTTTTGGAAGCAGCAGCAGTCTCGGGGTTCCTTAGGTGATAGCTTTCAATAGTCTAGAGTAGTGGCCAGACATTCCCAAGGGGAAAATAGCCTTCTCGACAGCTCTACTCTGTCATTTCAAGGTTAGGAATTTTGAAGGTTGGGTGATTCATAGGTGAAACTGTAAACATGGTCAATTAATTTGGAGATGAAAACTCGGCTTCAAATTTAAGTTTGCAGGCATGTAGCTAAAACTCTCAAAAATATTTAATGAAATCTTGATCAAAGAATATTTTTACTAGAATATTTTTACTAGAATATACTCTAGAATATTTTCATTAGAATCATTTCATTAGCAAATCACTAGAAACATTTGCTGAAATATCACTAAAAACATTTGCTGAAAAATCACTCAAATATTTCACTAAAATAATTTCACTAGAATCATTTCATTAGCAAATCACTAGAATGGAAAACAAAAGAAAACCCTCCTTTTTATAGTGTAATTAAACAATACAACTGCCCTGGAGCATTACAAAAATACTTCAGACTTTGCTTACTTATCAGCTGTAATCAATTCTATCCGAATGTCTAAAGAAATTCAACAAAATTTTAATTAATTTCTATTGTTAATTTCCTTGTCGACATTCGAATTACAAACTTGATTTAATTAAAATTACTTTTACTAATTGAAAGAAAACCTTAAGTGGACATCTGCTGTATTTTTAGATAATAATTAAAACTATTGTTCGTACCAGCCCTCATTTATTCTAACAGAAAATATATGGCATGATTTTAAATTCAAAAGAAAATTATTTTACTTTTTAAATTGCAATATTTGAATCTATCTACTAAATGAATATGAATTTTATTTTAAATCAAAAATACATTACAACTGTAATATATTTTTGTAAATAGATTCAAACAAAATAATTTTGATTAACAATTTATAATTTTATCATAAGTTTTAAAATATATATCATAGTGTGTGCACAATTATGACCAATATAACCTACTTTTAAATAAATCTAAATTATGTGAACATACACATAATCCATAATATGTTATTTATTTGGGAATGAGTTATACTTATATATAACACGAGCGTTGTACTCATGGTTTAAAACTGTGCGGGATTTTCAGTATATAAGTGCATTGCAGACACACTACAATAGATTGGGGTTCAAACTAAGGTATGAAGGTAGGAAATAGGTGAGAAAAGATAAAATGAAGATCTGCTTTGCAGATCTTACTGTTTCAATCATAACATCTATAATTAGCCATAAAATAGGCATTGTCATATTAAAAAAAATATTGTTATGATTTTATGTATTAGTAAATGTTTAAAACCAACAAGTGATGTGTTGATAATTTTGGAATTATTATAGATACACCTGAGTAGAAAATAATATTCACAATTTATTTTTATTTTTTTAAAGTATTATGATAAGTAAAGGAGTTTGCTATAAACTGAAAGGAGACCCTTTGATTCTTCTTGGAGGCCTTAAAGAAACCAAGCAGGGCAAATTCCTAATGTCCACTCCATATGCTCTTGTCCTTGCAGATGTTATTACTATGTGATTATTCATATAATATATAAACATGGATGGGCTGCTCACCAACAAGCATTAGCCAGCATGGTAAGTTGATTGGTTTTTACCTCTGAGTTTAAGATCAAGAAACACCGTGGTCTTTCTTCTCAGTTGCCTGATAAGACAGAATAAATGTTTGTGTAAATGATAATATTTTTCCAATATATACAATTATGACAGATACAAATATGTCATGGCTCTTATTCCCAGGAGGCTGTAAAGTCACAAAGCAAGGCAGCAGTTTGTGGATGAAGGTAGAGGGTGCTAAGATTTCCCTGATTGTGGATCCAGGCTGCCACTTGATGATGACCTTTTATTTGGATATTTTTCAAGTGAAGGAAGATTGCAAGAATTAGAAGAACTGTCTTATATTAGATGGGACATTATTGGACTTTGTGAAGTTAGAAGAAAAGGTGAAGAGACAATTGATTTAAAAAGTGGACATATACTCTATTATAAAGGCACAAATATTGGAAATACAAGTGGAGTAGGATTCATTATAAATAAAAAGTGGAAGAACAATATGGTGGAGATTGATGGTGCATTGGAAAGATTGGCAATATTAGTTATACAACTTAATAGAGATACTAAATGCAGATAATTCAAGTTTATGCCCCAACAAGTTCTCATAGTGATGAAGTAGTAGAAGATTTTTATATGGATATACAAAAGGCTTCTGATTAGAGTAAACAACATATAGCATATCCAAATATATAGTGGAGTTGAGCTATGGCAAAGAGCACAAACTAACAACATAGACCACAGTCATCTTGTGAATGCATATGGTCTGTAATCTCAGTGTCTCTTTTGAATCACCTTTGGTGAAATAAAAAGAAAAGGGCAATCGAGTGCTTGTTTAAACATCTATATCAACACCTGTTTTGAAATTCTGGTGTTGCTTCTGAATCACCTTTAGAATATGAAAAAATAAAAGAGTGGTTAATCCTTTATTTAATAACTAGATCAATACACTACAAAAATATTGCCTTAATTTTCTCAAAGTTTGATAGACTCATGATGATCATTAATATCATTACTGAGGAAAAGAGGATACATTCACCTGATATGATGCAACATGGACCTACCACCTTCTCCAAAATTTTATACAGTTATCATTATACCTATTTAACATTATAACAGATAAATGTAGAAAAATGGAGTATACTACTATTTGACACATAAAATTTATAACTATCATTACCAATTTATGGATAATCCATAATAATAGCCATTATTATCTATTAATTCATTAAGTTTGACACATAAAAAACACTATATTTAATGCATTTATATTACCCAAAGTTATATACTACCCATTTATTATTATTATTCAACAACTGTAGACTTCATTCTAGAAAGAAAAACATTAAAGAATAAACTGTAATAGTTTCTTACCTGTATTCATATTATAAAATGTGAATGAAATTTACAACATATAATATTACTTTACATTTTTTCTATTTTCACATTTAGAATAAGTTTATATTTATACAATGAATTTCATTACCTACACAAACTGTTTTTTATATGTGTGACACAGATATATACAATATTGCAATATTGTACATATTAACTAGAAATAAACAATCATTACATAAACTTCTTGTTTCACATTTCTTCCTGTTAAACTAAGAAAACTAAATCTTAATTGCAACATTTAAAATTTGCATTATTATAAGATTGATAAATGTTCTTTCCCACACGGAATATATTTCATATTTATTTACTAATTTTGTTCTTTCCCACATGGAATATATTTATATTTATTTATTAGTTTAAACAGTAACTCTAGTATATTACTTGATCTATGAACAATTGTAGTTTTTTATCTATTAACTTTAACACTTTGTTATTCCAGAAATTAAGATAAATTTGAAGACAAACATTGATTCTTATCTTCATCATTGTACATATATTTTATACACTTATATAGATTAATGGCACTATTAAATAATTAACTTTTTAAAAATCTGATCCACAATATGGTTAACATAATAATTATATCAAAATTTAAGTTGACATTTGATTCATTTTTAATGAGATTCTACAACAACGTTTAATAAACATATCAATTCCCCTTGTTAAGTTACGAGATATATTTAGCTTTGTCCTAATATAAGGTTTAAAAGTAATGCTGAGAATACTTAATACTAAAAGTCTTAATAAATATTTTATTAATTTTTATAAATTAGTATCTTCATTTATATTATTTTATTAGATAGGTATAATTTATTACTGCACTTTTATTTAATTGCAATTAAACACTTTTTAAAAAAAATATTTTCTTCACATAATAAAATTAATATAGCCTAATAAAATTGCAACATTTGTTGTTACATTTAATATAATATTTGACATTAGTTTGTACATGTCATGAATGTCTTATAAATTCAAAACAGCAAAAAAAGATATTAAACATTTCCTATTATAGTCTGTTTATTTCTAAATTTATTCTACATGAAAGTACAAAATAATTCTCATTTCATTCTTCTTACCATCCCAAATAATTCATAATTATTTTTATAATGCACATGGAAAATAAAATAAAGAATAAAATTTCATTCTTCAACTTTGAAGTCCATTTTAGTACTTTTTCTTCCAATATGTCTACCCGTTTTAAATGTGAACTCTTTACAACTATTAATTCACAGCAGTGGTGTGTTTCATGTATGAAGGCCAAATGGAGTTTCTACTCCATTACTTGCATGTTAAAATACAATTCAATACCTTTTTTAATTCAACTCAAATTCCATTTTACTTTTTAATAATTTTCTGTTTCCCAGTACTTTGTTAATTTAGTTCTTCTGTTTTGTTCTTAAGTTCTCCCATTATTCCTAGTTGTTCATGCCCTTTCTTTCCTATAAAAGTATGTTTAGCCTATTTATAAACTTTCATCAGAGAGCATCATTGTAAAAGTTAGACCAATGGAATTATTATATATGCATGCATTAACATACAATTAATAATTCTCCATCCAGAAGTGTAAGTAATAATTAATTAAGCTGTTCAACTGTTTCAAATTGCAATAAAATATACTTGAAAATTATTAATAAATATTAATTTAGAATAACTATAATTTTGAGTCTTTTTGACTATTACTTAATAATAAGAAAATACTAAATATTTCTTTACTTTTAATTTAATAATGACACTAATAAATTATTATTCAATACTATTGCAATTGGTTCATCTGTCAGAATGCATATAAAAAAGTCCCATACACAACCTGCCAGAGGGTCTAGTACATATCTGGAACAGTCCATTTTTTACACTTTCAGGAGATTTATTGACTAAATTTATTTATCTTATAATATACTTTACCAATTATGATAACACACCCACTGATACATTATACCAATTTAATAATGACTAGTATTATTAATTTATTACCAAATAAAATATAAAATTTTATATAAATGAACATTTAAATAAGGGTTGACAAGCATCGAGTTCACCATAAGATTATAATATATATATATATATATATATATATATATATATATATATATATATATATATATATATATATATATATATATATATATATATATATATATATATATATATATATATATATAAAGGATATTTACCATTCAATGTTGTTATTGCAATTTTTAAGAAAAAAATAGATTCTACCTTCAAATGGCTTTTTATCAGCATTTAAAAGTTAGATGTTAATGGAAAAGATTTCATTAGTCATGTAGAATTGTATCAATTTCTTACTTTAGTAAAATATTTTTGGTGTTATTATAATTATTACCACTATTATTATTTATAATATTTAGTAATAAATATTTTTATTGTGTTATTGGCTTACACAGTTAAATACAGTTGCAAAACAATAGAGTTAAGAACTAAAATTATTGGATAAAATTACAATCTGTCACTTTTAATACTCAAAATACATATAATTCTCTGAGAAACAGTTTAATTATGATTGCAAGTAAGAAAGGTAATAGAAAATGAAATTTATGTTTTACATTGTGATTTGATTTTATGGTGAAACTATCCAACAATAGATGTATATGCTATTGAGATAATAGAATATATTTGTGATCTAAATAAGTAAATAATTTAAATTTACAATTTATGTCTTGAATAAGTTAATTCTTGTATTTTATTGATCATCATATTTTTTATATATGTGATACAATGTATAATCTGTGATTAAACATAAAATAAAAATTGTCATATTAAAAAAATGTTATGATTTTATTTATTATAAACATTTAAAGTCATCAAATATCCTAATTTTGGACTTATTATAGATACACACATACAAAATAATATTTATGATCACTTTATCTTTTGCTTTTTTTAAGTATTACAGTAAGTCATATACTTCATTGATTTTAATAGTTTACTATAAAATTATTAATAAATTTAAAGACATAAATTTTGATATATTTTACAGTAATATTTTACCTATTTGCATATTTTAACATTGATAGGTTCAGGTAAATAAATAATAAATTATATTTTCATATATGTGTGGTTATATATGTGTGTATGTATTTAGATTATTGTGTAAATTTTAAAATCATGTATGTTTTAAAAGTAATATTGTTATTAAAGATATATTATTTAATACTAATCTTTTTGTTATAGAAACAGATGTACTTTATTTTCTGATTTGTATTTAATAAAAAATTAAAAATCATTGTTATTATTTTTTATTTTAAAATAATTTTCTTTTAAAATTAATAAAAAAAGGATATTGTGTTAGGATAACTGTGTATTCAAATGATTTATAATTAAAGGGCAATAATCACTCAATAACTTAGAAGATATGAATTGAAGTTAGACTTTAGCTAGTGTAAATTCTAAGTCAATGACCTAAATGTTATATGAATAGACAAGCATTGGAGGTCGGGTGGTCAGCACAGCTGCTTTACAAGCAGTTGTCCTGGGTTTGCAGGTTCACTTCCCATCAGATGCTTTGACACATGAAAAAAATAAAACCCATGATTTTAAGTTGGTGTACTGCATTTTTACAGCAAATAATTTTTTAAAATTTGTGATATATATTGTGCCATTACAATTTAGTCATTAACTAAATTTGTATCAATGTGCATGAAAGAAAATGAACAAAAATCATCATCACATTTTATGTAGTAAAGGAAGCTATAGGGCACCCAAGTTTAAACCCTACAAGATCCAGTTCTAAAAGCTTAAGACAGAAAGAGAGTGGGGCAACAGTTATGTTCTTTATTTGTTTGTGTGTTGATAAAAAACTCAAAAAGAATAGTATACATGGTTAGTTATTCAGTACTTAATTTTTTTTGTTAAAAAGTAAAATAATATATATATATATATATATATATATATATATATATATATATATATATATATATATATATATATATATATATATATATATATATATATATATATATATATATATATGCAATGTGTGTGTAAACTGTTTAATTATCATTGTATATTTCAAATATTAAACTCTCTTCAAAGCTAACCTACATTTGCTAAATTCTAATATTTTATTATATTTCTATATTTTTATCTGTCTATTTTTGTTTTTCTATGATTGTAGTATTATGATTTCAAAATGATTATAGTTTGGGGTTTGAAAGTTAAGGGATTTAGTTTTAAATATTAAAATTATAATTTCTAGAAAGCATTTTGATTATTTTATAGGCCAGCTTTATAAATGAGTTGAATAAGTGTGTACATTACATACATAAATGTATATTTTATTACATATTGAAAAAGAAAGAGAAAATCTGTTAAATTGGATATATATATATTTTTAAACAATTTTGTTTTTATAAAAGTTGGTTTTCTGTTAAAAACTCAGACAGTTGTGACAGATACATGAGAAAAAAAGATTAAGAAAATTTTTACTTCAAAACAGGATTAAACTGAATAATCGAGATAGTGTGATTTTTTATATTTTTCTTTAATCAGCAGATAAGAAAGTCACACTATCACTCTAATTGGATGAGTTGACTCAAAAATCAAGTATAAAACCTGTCTGGGAAAAATCAGAGAGAGATTTTTAAAATATTGAGACTAAGAGACAAGCGTTTGATTCATCAGATATCAATTTTAAAATCATTTTTTTTTAATATAAAGTTTTTGAAGATAAAATATAAGGATGTCAGGCTAAGAAAAATATATAGGTCATCTTGGGCTTTTCTGGCCCCCAGAGCTAGCACATCATATAGGAAGGAAAAAAAAGTAATAAAAACAGTCTTGTCTGAAATTAAAATATTATACACCTGACTGATGACTGATTAAGAAAATTCGATATTTTAAGCAAAAAAACATTCACCTGCCTTTGAAAGCTGAAGGAAAATGATTAATGGATTGATAAGTATTAATTCATCTAGTACAAATTGAATCATCTACTACAAATTGAATCCAGTGACTGAGTTTAAATCCAAAAAGTATAAACCTGAAGACAACTGATATACTTCATCAATTAAAAGAATCATGCTTAACAGAAAGGGAAGAAAAGTTCCAGTGCCAATACGATTCCCATTGAAGCAAATAACCTCAGTAGAATCATCACCATCAAATAATTATACACTTAAAGAGACGGTTCCAAAGAAACACGGAAATTGTTACTGCCAAAGTATAGATATTAAATAAGATAAATTTGAATCATTGGAAGTCGCTACCAAAGAATAGAACTGGTAATATGATTTTTTTTATATATATTTTCTTTATGATATCAGAGACTTAGTAAAACTTTAGCAATAAAGTTGTATATTTTAATTTGTTATCTCAGAACTTTTAAAACCACTAAGATCAATTGAAACCAGGAATTTCTTACTAGTGATAACCATAAGCATTTATTAATGATTTTATATGTACTAAAATTATGATTGTCTATTAACCTAAAGTTATGAAATGTTATTGATATGAAAAAAAATATTATTTTATTTTTTCATTTATTATTATTTTGGTTTTAAATAATCTTTTAGTTTTCATGGGGATAAACACGCACATACATAAGAATACTTGTTACATATATGTAATTGTGTGTGAATGTAAAATAATAGGCAGTATTAAAAATATTAGATTATTGTGTTTTAAGTTAAAGTATAGTTTTTCAGAGCTTAGAAGGGAGGAGGAGAAAAAGGTACTTTAAAACTTGTTTCTAACAGACTTGCTCTTTCCAATTTTACTAACATTTATTTTTAATCATTTTACTTTACAAGTTAGATTGAAAAAGTATGTGTGCAAAACAGAAAAAAAGTGAATATTTTTTTTTATGAAATATTTTCCTGTGAATTAAAAACTTTAGCAAATGTAGTATCCAATTTGAAATATATATATATATATATATATATATATATATATATATATATATATGATGGGAAAGGGGAAAGAATTTAAAATTAATAGTATGATTTCAAATAGTCAATTGTGATTATTATTGTTATTGTTAATATCAATTTTCATGTAGATATAGAAATTTTTATGCATACATTAGAAATGCAATAATCAATGTTAATTTGTTTTATTAAACAGAGGCATATATATTTCATTAAGAGTATATATTTTTATTAGTTGTTATCATTCATCATCAAGGTGAATATTAGCTATTTAAGTTCCAATTAGTTATACTAAGATTAGCCATTAATTATTAATTTCTAAACTAAATTTTATAATTAGGCTTAGTCTTAAAGCTGTGGTTGAAACCATTATCATAATCATTGTCATCATCATCACGGTTTACTTAATGAGATAGATAAGTGTTTAAAGGCCATAAATAAATAGTGATTTCATGGTATTTAGTTGACATTTGGGAATAAATATTATAACCACCATTCCATCATCTATGTCATGCCAGGATGAATGAATTGCCATCTTAAATTAATAGTAATCTGAGCTAGTAAAACTTAAAAAAAATTTTGAAACACATTTATTATGTAAGATCTAGGAGAAGATTACTGTCTGATAAATTTTATATACTTCACTTTAGTTTAAAGATGTTTTATGTTTATCTAAATATTATTGCATACAGTGATATGGGTGTAAAAGCAAAATCCTCCATTTTTATTAGAAATAAAGTACCAAAAAGGCATTCAAACCTGGTACATGTGAAAAGGTTATAAGAAATAACTGTGTCTAGATTCAGATAATCTAGTGGCACCCTGCTAGACCATATTCACTTGTTATTTATTTAAATATGCACTTGACATCAAGCCAAGAGATGAAAGTGAATAAAATCTACCACCTGTATACCTGAGAAGATATTTTATTGAGTTACCAGTGTACTCACACACTTGATGTTATTTCCTGTGTTATAGTAGTTTGTTCATAATAATTTGTTTATAGTTTCTACTTGTTTATTGATGATACAATACTTGCCTAACCAGGATTTGAAATAGGCCAGAAACCTTAAATGACTAGTCTCCAGGCATTATTGTTTATAATTATTGATATTGTGATATATTGAGAAATCTAATTATAAAAATATGTTTCATTTAATCCAATGATGTTTTAATATATTTGTTCCATGACTATTATAGCTACTATCCAGATATAAAATGGTAAAATTGTAATATTTATATTTGAATCTTAATTCTTTTGATCTACCTTTATTTATGTTACAATGGATCTTTGATCAACATTGTTTAGTTACAATATATTTAAAATTTTTTAATGTAAATAGGATATTAAAAAGATAAGCAGTGGATATTTTTTTACTCCAAAAGATAAGTTAGACTTTTAAGATGTATCTAAAATAATATCTGAAAGGTGTAATTTGTTTAGGAGCATTCTAGAAGAAAAATTATAAAATGCTTTTAAAGTTTTACTATGTAAATTAATATACAAGTATTATAACACAACATGGATAATAAGCAATGAGCTGTGCTAATTACTCTAACAAGCTTTATTTATAAATGCCAGTAAGAGAAAGCATTTTAAAATCTCTTTCTAGAAACCACACCCTAACTCAGACAAATGGTTTCATGCTTTGGTACTCATCAGTGAGGTGCTAGGTTAGTTTCAGATACTAAATCTAAAAGTACCAACCCAAAGCCAGCATTAAACTAAAAGTTCCAAGCTTAAAAAGATTAGGTCATGTGATATATGATTTTAATTTTTATTGACAACATGGATAATGAATTTGAATTTGATAAATAACCATTTAATCATTTTAAAGGATAAAACAATTCTTAATTGTTGTTACTCAACATCAATTACAATGCAAGTATTTTTATGATTCATTAAGGATTATTTGTTAAATAAAATATGGATATTTTAAAAACAAATGAAACAAGCTCTTTGAAATTATTATATCTTTATAAATATCATTTTATTGATTTTATTTATGGATTTCCTTCACATGAATTTAATAAAAGTAACATAAAAGATTGTAAACATTCTTTAGAATCTTACCATATTTGTTAATACAGATTGTATGATTTATTGATATAATTATTATTTATATTATTATTGTTGTTATTTTTAAGGTTATTTAATGAATATATATATATATAAGTTGACATAAAATATTTAATTAGTCAAAAAGTAAATTTTAATAACTAACTATAAATACAAATTTATACAGTTATAGTAAATTTTATATAAGTTGTTTTTGAATATTTATTGATGATCAGTAAGCAAACTAGAACATATTAGCATTTTCTTTTATATATTTTATGTTTATATAGTCTATTGGAGATAACAAATATTTTTTTTGTGACTCAAACTTTTTCGAAAATATATTAATTAAAGTTTTATTATTTATTTTGTCAATAAAATTATTGTCATTTATTAAATTTGAATTAGTAGTCATATTTGATTTGGCAGACATATGATAAAGTCTCTACATAATCATAAACATAAAAAAAAAATAACAAAATAATATAGATTTTTTTTATTTATCGGAATTCAGTAATCAACAATGGGAAACATAATATTTTTAGGCACACCAATTCTTCAGACATCCATATCATTGAAAATCTGATGATGGCAGTTTCAAAGCCCTTGTTTCCAATTTTATTTTATACCCATGTGGAATGTAAAATATTATGATACGTAATATGAAGGAGATTAAGCCCATTTTAAATATGCAGAAGAGGGATCATCAGAATATAGATTGATTATGTAATATTTAAATACAAGTATCTTTTAAACTAGATGTAATTATGAGGAATCAGAATAATTTACAATCAACCTGGGTATGGCAACAAAATTGGCAATCAAGATCATTGAACATGCAATAATCAGATTTTAAATTATATGGATGACTGAACAGAAAAGTGGAGAAGATTGAAGTCTGCCCATTAAAATTTGAAGATTTTCTATCTTAATATAAGCAGAGCACTGAGTGTATATATGTGTAGAAGGTAATGATCTGAACCCACTAAACAATGCTAGTCAACATGAAATACATATATTGAAAATCATTATTTTTTTTACATTGAATGTGGTCAGTTGTATTGGTTGTATAAGATGGAATGAATGACAAAGAGGAGCTTAAAATGGGTTTAAATACCACATAATTGCATCTAGTTTAAAAGTATATATAATATACTTGTATTTAGAAATTACACATTCAGGCTGCATTCTACCTATACCTCTTTTGCATATTTAAATGAACTTAAGGTCTTGTTACAAGGGATCACAATGTCTTATAGCCAACCTGGATATTTGAACAAAATTGGAAAACAAGGGCTTTGAACATGATATAATCAGATTTTCAGGAATATGGATGGCTGAAGTGTTGGAGAATGGAGAAGATTAAAGCCTGCCCATTAAAAATTTAACATTTTCTATGTTAATATAAACTGAGCAAATGATTATATATGTGTGTGAGAGATGATTTTGATCAACAGATAAGTGCTGGTTCAGCATGAAATGTGTATAATGGAGATCATTTATATTTTTCACATGTATGTGTTCATGTGTATTGGTTATATATGATGGACTAGATGTCAAAGGATAGATTGAAAGTCTGGGCTCAAATTATCTATAATTATATCTAGCTGAAAATTTGAATTTATCAATAATGAAATTTTAATTTAAGATATTACAAAATTGCTTGTGTTATAAATTAACTTGATTAGTATTAATAAAAATATGGTTATATAAAGAAGGGGGCCTGAATAAATAAGGCAATTTAAGAACATTGGAATGACAAGCTTGAATATAGCAGGCAAAAGCAGATAGTGCCATGCTCATATAACGAAGTTATAATAGTTGAAATTATATCAGATAGAATAATTTGTTGAATTATAATTTTGTGAAGATATATAGAATTTCTATATTTTTGTGAAGAAAAAAGATTATGAAAAACTTTATTTTCCCCAAAAAATCTATTTACAGAATTTATTAAACATTGATTGCAATAAACTACATCCTTGTTTATTGCTATAATTCCAAATTGTTGAACAATATTAAATGATGGGAAGAACCAATAATAAAAATAATTTGAATCATGTATCATCATTAAAATGATAACCATACCTAAAGATGTAACTCTAGATTTTAAAAGCTTTGTTAACAATTATTTCTAAATGAGAAGAAATGAAAATTTCAATTCAATTTGAGATTCAACAGAATTAATTTTGCAAGAATTAAATGAAATAAAAAATATTAAAACTTCACATTTTTTAGAATATGAAAAAGAAAAAAAACATTTGTTAAAATTAACTGACATATTATTTAGATAATGCCAAATACTAAAGTTATCAATATATTTCTGAAAGAGAATGAAATCGATCACTGATGTGATTCTTTTAAAGATTTTACAGTTATCACCATACCATAAAAATATTTCAAACAATCCTAAGGACATTAATATAACTGTTAAAAAGTGTGGATGCTAAACGACTTCCCTGAGGAACACTTAAATTACATTTAAAATTAGATGAAATATTATTATTAAATTTGATTTACGATGTATGGATACAAAGAAAGGAATTAAAAACAATAAATAAGTTTAGTAGTCAATCCCATCTCATATAATTTATGAAAAAAAAATGACATGGCTACTTTATCAAAGGCTTTTGATAAATTAAAACAATTCGACTTAAGTCTCTATAGATCCTCAATCACATGTGCTATATGATCATAAATTGTTAGAAAACTAATTTATACAGATCTATTAGAAATAAAATTATGTTGTGAAGAAGAATTATGCTAACATCTGAAAATAATTTTATTATAAACATAGTTCTCAAAAATTTGAGCAATAGTATTGTAAAACAAAAATAGATTTATAGTTATTCACACAGTCATTGAAACCATTTTTAAAAATTGGGATCATTTTGGCACATGTAAGAAAATTAGGAAAAAAAAACATAGGAATAAAGTAATAATAATAATAACAATAACAACAGCAGCAGCAGCAACAACAATAATAATAATAATAATAATAATAATAATAGTAGTAGTAGTAGTAGTAGTAGTAGTAGTAGTAGTAGTAGTAATAATAATAATAATAATAATAATAATAATAATAATAATAATAATAATAATAATAATAATAATAATAATAATAATAATAATAATAATAATAATAATAATAATAATAATAATAATAATAATAATAATAATAATAATAATAATAATAATAATAATAATAATAATAATAATAATAATAATAATAATAATAATAATAATAATAATAATAATAATAATAATAATAATAATAATAATAATAATAATAATAATAAATATGTGACTTTTTTTTTTCTTGTATTAAATAGTGAAGCTATAATTTCACTCTAATTTATAATAGGTTTGCTTAGCGCTTTCAAGATTTCATGTTCGAATCTCATACTCATAGCTTTGTAAATAAATATTGTTATGATTTTCAATTAGTCAATTGTTTAGAGGTAGCAAAACATACCTCTCTTCTATTAATGGCATTGATGTTATTTGCTATATATAAAGCTTCCTTAACTTTTCTTTTGGCATCATTTTTTCTGTACAAATTATTTGGGCAGAACTAGGTTCAAATACATGGCCTGTAGCTGCTTGGTGGTTCCAGAATACAGAAGATTCTTCATTTTTATTTTTAACCCTATTGTAGACATACCTATGCTGGTAAATTTTTGTGTTCAGGTTAGCCCGAGTCTCACCATAGTATGATGCATAGCAGCCTAATTGAGGGCATGCCATTTTATAGACCACCTAAGGGGCTTGACCTTTTTCTGATTTATCTTTAAAATTATTTATCAGTCAGTTAATATTGGGAGGTGTTCTGAAGCTAAAATTAAAATTGTTAGACAATGTTTTTGCAATATTTGGTGTTACATTAGGTATAAATGGAATTGTTAGGTATTTCATATTGTCTTTAGGCAATTTATTTCTTAGTTTTCTATAAAATGTTTTTATTCTCTGATTGTTTGTATTAGGTTTAAAGCCTATGTTAGTCATTTCCTTTATATATCTGTCTATATTGTTTTTTCTATCCACTATGTATTTACATAACTGGTGATTTCTGAATAGGAAAGCATTCATACCTGCCCATTAACTCGTATGTGCAGTGGTTTAATCAGCATTTTATAATCTAAGTGTGTGTTCTCTCTTTTTATTAACAAGTCTAGGTATTTTATTTCTTGTTCCTTGTTTTCCTCTGTTCTACTAAGGACTAAGTCTGAGATGGCTTGAAATTTATTTTGTATGTTAATAGTGGTGGACAGTTTTGCTGCAATAAAAATGTCATCAAGATATCGAGAATATATAAGTTGGATCTGTTGTGAAATATTTTGGGAGAATTTGGCTCTCATAATGGTTTATGACAATACTAGCAACAACTCCACTCATAGGTAGACCCATGGGCCAACCATCATTCGTAACATACCATTTGTTTTTCAAATTTAGCCACTATGTTAATAATAATAATAATAATAATAATAATAATAATAATAATAATAATAATAATAATAATAATAATAATAATAATAATAATAATAATAATAATAATAATAATTATTATTATTATTATTATTATTATTATTATTATTATTATTATTATTATTATTATTTTCACAATATATATTACAATGTGTCCATTTAAATTAACAATAGTTAGGGATTGGTTTTGCTTTAAACAAGTATATATATATATATATCCTACATTAGTGATTTATTTTTCTATGTTTGTTTAGTTTTTTTCTAGCATTCAGGATTTCCAAGACTATGTTCCATAATTATATATATATATATATATATATATATATAACATAATTTGAAAACAGGTAATAAAATAAAGATCTCTGAATTAAGTAAATATAGTGTCTGATTTGAAATTTAAGCCTTACTTCTTTATTTTAATTAGAGATTCATTTCAAAACTAGCATGTTTTGAATCCATATGTCCAAAGTAGATTTCAGCTATTGGCAGGTTTATCTCATTCAGCATAATGACAATTTGATGTAGCTTAAATAAAGTGATTAAATAAACTTGATTAAAACATTAATCCATATTTTATGGTTTTTTGCTTAAAATATGAATTCAGATTACTTCTTTCAAGAAAAACTGGCCATATATAGATTTTAATAGAGTGTTTTTATATCCTTGACATGGATCTTGTTTGTCACACAATTAATATTTTAATTCTGATATCTTTATTGATCTCATTTTATTTTAATTATTATATCAAAAACTCTTTCATTATTTAATTGACTGAATTTGCAAACCATTATAATTATTAAATTGCCTAAACAATTTTTTGTTGTCAAATCACATATCTCCATTTTAGGCTTAATCAGGCAGTTTCTAATTATGATATTTTCCCAGGAGGAAATGAAAAAAATTTTAATTTTAATTTTTCACCCTCTACTGAGAAATCTTGAAAACCTTTTTTTTACAGTTTTAAAATTCATGTATATATTATTTCTAATATTTTAATTTCAAAAAAATTCAAAATATGTCATGATAATTGAATACACATGTCTTCAAGAGTTTTTAAACTCTATGATGATGGTCACATTTTGCATATTAGGTGATCTCAAAGTTTGCAAGATTATTTCAAGAAAATATTATGGTGGTCTAAAAACTTGAGTTTGCTGAAAGTTTATGATTACTTTTGTATAGAAATTGTATGATAAATATTGAACATCAAAAGTATACATTATTATATATTTATTTTTTACAGAAAAGTTTTATTTTTAAATATAAATATTTATATTCTTTTGATTAATGTCACTATAATAATTACAATCACAGGAAGTTCAGTGGTCTAGATAATGTTGGGATTAAACAATATACAATAACATTTAGCAATATTGTAAAAAATACTAATACATTGTAAATGTTTAAAGCATAATTTGATTGATTTATTAATTATTGAAAATAATTCATTCATATTTTTAAAACAAACATCAAACTAAGAATATTTTCTTTACTTTGAAAATTGAATCTGGTCTACCTGAAATTTGATGATGAAACAGCACTTTGTTTTTATTAAAATCTAATTTTTAAAATAATTCTGAAAATCAAATATGATCAAATTTATTACATTATGATAATTTGTTTATAAACTTCTTATAAATTATATAATATCAATAATTATGCACTTATAATGCTCATTAAAGAAGTTATATATATATATATTATTAAATTTATTTAAAGCTTAGCGCTTTCAAAGCTCTATGGCATCATAATCATAGCTGTGTGCACACAGCTATGATTATGAAGCCATAGAGCTTTGAAAGCACTAAGCTTTAAATAAATTTAATAATATATATAACTTCTTTAACGAGCATTATAAGTGCATAATTATTGATATTGCATTATGATAAACAATAATCTTTAATATTAAAGTGAAAGTTGAAAGCTTAAAGTAAGTGATAACAAAAAAAATCTGTCAGAATATAGGAGGTTAATATTTATTCATTATTATTTAAATTCTATTGCTTAATGGAGTTGTTTTGCAATACATTCTTTGATAAGAGAAAATTATAACATAATTTATATAATTTACAAGTTTCTCTTAAATTTAAACCCTTTTTAACAAAAACCTATACATTATTTAATATTTTAATATGACATTTAATAATTTTAGCAATTGAATATGCATATTTAACCCTACTAAATTTCACTATTTCTGATGTTTTTTTTGTCTCACACATAAACATAAAATATATGATAAAATGATTATTCCTTATCAGAAAATAAAAAAATTCACTTCATTTGATAGATATCTTTGTTGACTACTGAAATAAAATTTAAATGTTCACATTTTGTTTCTGTAAATATTAAAAAAAATAGAATGTAATCAAAACATAAACTTTATACATCATCATTTCTATAAAAAAATATTTTCAGTTTATGTCAATGTAAAATATATGATAAAATGATTATTACTTATCAGAAAATACAAAATTTAACTTCCTTTGATATATATATTTTTGTTTACTATGGAAATAAAATATAAAAGTTAACACTTTGTTTCTGTACATTTTAATAAAATGAGTCTGTAATCAAAACAAAGACATTTTACATCATGATTCTATTACTGATAAGCTAGTAAGCTTCTATTTTATGGACTTAGTGCTTTCGGAGCCTTTGCATCTCCATAATCATAGTCCTTTTTTAGGCTGTTGACTCTATGCAAATGCATGCAAATTGCTTATAACATCCACCTTTTTGAAACCTCAAAGCGTGTGTCCTTTCTATTTACTGACCTGGCATTGCTGGTGATGTAACATGCCTCTTTGAACTTTCTCATGAAATCGTTTCTGTGCATACAATGTCGGCTTTAGATGACTCAAATCTGTGGTTGTGCTCCTGTTGATGGTCAGCAAATACCGAATTGCCCTCTCCCTTAGTTGTAGCTTTTGTAGAAATATTTTTAGTTTATAAAATCAATGAAATATTTCTTAATTTTTATTATTTTTAAACATTTAAAATGTGTAATTATTTATTTCTTTTATATCTAATAAATTATGCTTTAAATGTTTAATTTTTTTGAATATTTATTGCAAAATTACAATATTTTCTTTACTTGTAAATAAAGTAGTTTGTTTACATAATAGCAAGTCCCCAAATTTGCTTCAGGTCATATTTACATTAGCTGCTAATATAACACTATATTTTTGAAAATAAAGTATTTCAAGTCGAAATAAGTTATTAATAATTTATATTTGCTTATATCTAATAAATATAGTGTAAATTATTTTTTAAAAAAATCTAAAACCGTAATATATTTGCAAATAAACATGTTTTTGCATCATTGGAAATTTCAATGTCAAAAAATGCAAATATTTTACAGCCTTGGCAACACATAATCACTGTTCATGGCAAGGTGGGGCTTATGTCTATTGTTAGAGCAGGAATTTTGAATTTTATATTTTTTTGCAGAAATTTCAGGCAAAAAAGTTATTATAATAAAATATACTATTTTACATGCATTTACATGTATAATACTTATGAAAAAAAATTACCAGGGGGCAAATTGTCCAAAAGATATTTCTCTGTCCTTTGAAGTATAAGTGGACTAATACCTTTTTTTAACTTTTGAACTGCTATACTTAGCAATTCTTAAAGCTAATAATCAACTCACAATTATGTGGTAGACCCTATAGCTGACAATAAAATAAATGAAGTTATAAAAATATATATATATATATATATATATATATATATATATATATATATATATATATATATAGTGTGCCAATCAAAATCATGTATTCATTCAACAAGACCAATAATCCAAGCAAAAGTACCTTGAATCCAACCATGCACAAGATACATATGTCAGGACAAGGATGAATCCTAACCTATTTGCCTAAATTATTGCCTCTCTGACTAATGGATAACGTTTGTGATGACACTAGCAGTGCTTAGTTTTATTCCGTTCAGCTGGAGGTCATGGTTCACATAGAGACTCAAAATAATAAAGGGTTTATATGAAAATCAATGATTTAATGGATTCTGATGATTGCAGAACAGTACAGATATGATTTGATCGATTACTAATGGTTTGAACAGTAATAATGATAATTCTTTATGGCAACATTATAAAAAAATGAATTTACATCAAAGAAATATTATAAACAGATGAGAGTAATTAACATTAGAGATTGGGAGTGATGACAAACTAAGCTTATTTAAGTAACCATATTATAGGAATTTATTAAGGAATTTAGTACAAAATAAGTTAAGTCTTGTTTATACAACTTGGTTATTTTTATTTAATTTGTTTTGATGCGGCTTTGATAACACTGTAAAATTTGTTAATTGGTCTGCCAAGAACCAATCAGCAATAAAATGTTATTAGCCCTCTTTGAACGATTACAAATCTATTTTATATATAACATAGATGAGATAGGATATGCATCTAAAATACTATTAAATTTAAAATCATTTGTATATAATGAGTGTGGGAAGCAAAATAGTTCTTAAATAAATAATTGACACTTATACAGTCAGATTTAATTAATTAACAAAATTGGTTTGTGAAGGATGTGCCATCACAGCAGAGAGCCTTTTAGGTTTGCTAAATAAAAATATAAATTGATGAAGAAGGCAGTATGCTATTATAGTTTACAACAAAAATAAATGAGGTCTGTTATGAACCTCTGAGTGGCTTTGCTAAAGGAAATTCCTAGTAAATGCAACTAGATGATGAGAAATGCTGGCCCTCCATCCAAAACATATATCAGAATAATAATAAATCATTGTTATGTGCTGGACTTCCCATACACATCTTAAATGCAATGCCTGAAAATGGATCCCTTGGTATGAACTATGTCTACTTTGAGGGAGAGTAAAAAGTTTCCGAAGGTCCTAATGAGTAAGTAGCAAAGCAAAATAATAAATGAATGGTTGTAGCTATAAAAACATTAATGCCTTAGACATATATATATATATATATATATATATATATATATATATATATATATATATATATATGTATATATATATATATATATATATATATATATATATAGTGTATCACTAACAAAATTAATAACTTAATTTCTAATTAAACTATCTCCCTGCCATAATGGAAAGTCCCAGAAACCTTAGGCCTTTACTAAATGAATCATAAATATTATATATATATATATATATATATATATATATATATATATATATATGTATATATATATATATATATATATATATATATATATATATATATATATATATATAAGAATTAACTAAAATATAAATTGTTTTCCACACTTCACAAATATTTCATTTATTAATAAGTTCTTAAATAGTTTATCAAAGATTACAAAATAAGACTGTTTTTAACTAACATAGATGGGCATTGAATATCAAACTAATAAATTGTAAATCATAATTTTAATATTTTTCTGACAAATAAAATATATATATGATGCTATATAGACTGATAAAATTCTATGATAAATTTTACTTAATTGATTCACTAAAATTATATATTCTTTCAGAAATAATTACAGGGTTATTTTAAATTGGTGGTAATAGTAGGATACTTTTAAAATAATTTCAATCATTCAAATAAATTTATATATGATGTACAAAACTTAATGAGCTTTCTATTAATTAATTTGCGGGAAGTAAATCTCCTGTAATAATTTTTTACTGGAGAAAATAAGAGGAAGGGAATTTAAAGTTAGTTTTTCATCGAGTTTTGTACTTGGCAATTTCAGTAAATCAAATATTATAAATAAACCAACAAAATTTAATTTAAGTTTGCTGCATCAAAATAATGTAAGATTTTATAAGAATTGATATTTTAAATTTAATAAATTTAAACTATGCATTTTAAAACTAAGTTGTATAAACAAATATAGATAATATAAATTAACATTGATTTGGAAAACAAGTAAAATGGAATCAATGGCTTGCAGCAAATTGGACATTACCTCAGAATCAATCAGTAGGCATACCATGGCTTGAAACCGGCATTTACAGTCAGATCATTAACAGGCTTCCTTGACACAGTACAGTTTCAGGCTAGATGTTGAAAGCACTGGGAGGCATTGATGAGCTGGTGGGACAGAGCTCTCGAAATCAATGGTCGATCTTTTAGCCAGTCATTCTTTAAACATGATGTACTAAAACTAAACTACTCTCTTCAGTGAACTCTTCAAGTAAAACTCAATAATAGTCCTTCTTATCAAATTTTTCACTATTTATGTGATCTGGCCTTATCTATATGATTAAATCTACACTGACCTCCACCAATTGTAATTGCTCTAAGCAATTCTCTGAGGTTGGTGCCTGCTTTGGAGGAAATCTATAATTCTGCATGAACATGCCCCAAGGGTTGATTTGCTAATTAAAAAAACAACAACAACAAGCATATTAAGTTTATCAGTCATTGTACTAACAAAATCTATTTAATTAAGGTTTAGATTAACAAAAATGTAGATTTTATTCAGAAAAATTTTAGGAATTTGGTACAATGACTTTCAAACTTATATTTGACATAAACTTAAGTAGAAATTTACAAAACATTTCATACAAATCTTACATTGTTTAAATAATTGATTCTCAAATGTACATTGATTAAAAGATAAATATAAATGCCAATTTAATTAAATAAACATAGTATACATTTTTTTTACAAATACAAAATAAATAAACTATCATAAAAAGGTTAGTTTTAATTATAAAATAAAATTAATGAAATATAAAAGATTATAATATTAAAAATATACTTCCATCTATTATGAGATGGGTGTCAGTTAATATAAGATTGGGTTTAAACCCATACTAGTGCTGATGACATTGGCACTAGGTGAAGCAGAAATATGTACTCTATTTCCAGCTTCAAATATATATATATATATATATATATATATATATATATATATATATATATATATATATATATATATATATATATATATGATTAAATTTAAACATAGAACAAAGCAAATGAAAAATGATAAATACTTACTTTTAAATTTAACAATAAAAAAATTGATGTAAAATTGTAAGCAATCTATAAGAAAAATAATGGTAACATGAATGAAAGACATAAAAAATATTGATATTATAATGTAGAAAAAATAGTTTGTAGGAACTGGGAAAGACAATAAAACTTTCATCCTGTATTGGTTGGTCTCTACTAGCTGGAAATAATGATGAATGGAGAATTAATTAATTCTCAATTGAAGATACAATTAGCAGTTAAAGTACTACCAAAATGGAAAAAAAAGCCAAAACAGTTATTACTAACAAAATTTATATTATTGTAAAAAAATATTGATTTCAGCTTTAAAAAAATATAAAAGCTAAGTAGCATAAAAATAAAACAGAGAATAAAACTTTATTTTCAATTATTTTTAAATGCTATATAACTATATAAAAAAAAAAAAAATCTAAGTTGAAATTTAAAATTTTATTTTGTTATTTAATTGATTTTAATAATGATTAAAATCATCATTTTTATTTACATTTATTCAAAATACTAATGCTCAATAAGCATCTAAATTTGCATATAATAATTTTATTTTGATAACAAAGCTATCATATTATTTTCCCTAAAGCGCATATACGTCAAATATAATATTAGAACTGTCATTTTATTTTCTAATAAAAATAATTACTACTTAAATAATTAAAAGATAAAAGCAAAAATAATGTTATTGCAAGAAATGTAAAAATAAGGGAGCTTCTAAATTTTAAATTAGCGGGCAGGGCTGTCTTAGCCAATTAATTTTTTTTAAATAGTCTTTTGGACATAACTTCCAAATTAATTCTTTGATAACATACTAAAGACAGAAGCAGAAATTATTTGGGAAAGAGAACTATTGCAAAAATTTAGTTTGCAATATATATTATAAAAATCAGATTAAGAAATTAAATACGGGTTCAAAAAACAAAACTCTTTGTTACTTATATGAGAGTGAGGATGCTTGTTGGCAAAGTATGAGTTAAAATAAATAATCACATGATTGTTTCACAGTCAAGCATCAAAAGTAAAAACTACAGATTGAATCAAGAAACTAATTAAGCAGTAATCTGAATTAATATTTTAATTAATTGACATATTAATAGTACATTTTCGGAATATGTACCTGACAGATTTTGTTGAGATCTATGAATGAGTGATATCTGTGGAAATTTTTTATATTCATCTTATCAGATATTGGACTTTGTTCCAGTAACATAATATGGTCAAAACAAAACATTTTCTGTGGGGGTCATTTGTTTTAGACTAAATTAATCAAAATAATTTTCTATTTGTTTTCATTGCTACCTGGATTTTAATATATTTTTAATCATATTTTTTACACTATCTATCTATCTATCTATCTATCTATCTATCTATCTATCTATCTATCTATCTATCTATCTATCTATCTATCTATCTATCTATCTATCTATCTATCTATCTATCTATCTATCTATCTATCTATCTATCTATCTATCTATCTATCTATCTATCTATCTATCTATCTATCTATCTATCTATCTATCTATCTATCTATCTATCTATCTATCTATCTATCTATCTATCTATCTATCTATCTATCTATCTATCTATCTATCTATCTATCTATCTATCCATCCATCCATCCATCCATCCATATATTTATAATGTGACTGATAGAATTGTGCAACCCATATGAATATCAGTAGATCACAATCCACATGTCCATTCCATATTCAGACATCATAGAATAATAATAACCTTTCCTTTACTGCCTGCTGAAGTCAGGGAGAAACTAGAAATTCCTAACTATTTTTTTAAGTTGTTGATTGCAAATAATGATGACAAACTGTCAATATATATATATATATATATATATATATATATATATATATATATATATATATATTTGTAATATATATATATATATATATAAACATTACAAGCATAAAGCTAAACTAGTCAATATATAATCAAAACTACCCCAAATCCAAAATTAAACAAGACCAGCATAAAAATAATATTAAAACACAACCTAAGGTTTCACTGCTACAAGCAGACTTCTCAAGTGTAAAGAACTACAAAAACTACACAATATATATAATATTAAAAACTACCCACAAATCCATTCACTTCCCATCCACCCTTATTATTAAAAGAACTCTTAAATAAGTTAATTGCTTCAGAATAATAAATTTTCAATAATAAAGACACTTTAATTATTTAATTAAGTTTAATTGTTTTGATCCTCTCTATAAAATTTGTGTTAAAATGAGGGGGGGCCAGATTTTGGTAAGTTAACAATTTTTAGAGCTTTTGGTGATTAGAAATGTAGAAACTAATTGTTTATTGGGCAGCCATTTAATTAAAAGTAAAGAATTAAGATCGATAATTAAACCTGATAGCTATCAGTCTGTATCTCATAAAGTAGCTGCTTTAAGGAATTATTGTCATAGGAATATTAAATTAAATAATTCTAGTGAGGTAGCTTTTTTTCAGAAATATCAATTTTATAAAAGATTACTTAAGTGTTGGATTACTCTGATAAATTTGTTAAAAGTATTTTTATTTAATAGTAATATTTGTAAGGATGTAAAGGTTAAAAGAAAAACATGATTTTATTTCTTTTTGCCATTTTTAAATTTGTCTTATAAAATTGTGTGTGTGGAAATAGTAAATTGTTTGGAAGTTGAAAATTGCTTGGAAAAGGGGTGTTTTGTTGGATAATTTATTAAATAATACAAAAGAAGTTTTTGATAGGAAGACTACTCCTGGTGTAGAATATTTTATTCTTTGTTTATTTGTAGAGAAGGCTTACATGAGTCAGAGCAGTTTGAGTTTAAATGAAAGATTAAGAGTTCATAAAAGTAGAGTTAAAAAAGTAGATATCTTAGTTCTGCTTTGTATGTCCTGCACGAAAAAGATACAGGCCACACTATTGATTTTGATGAAGCTAAGGTTGTCATTCTTCTTGAGAGAAATGAAATCAAAAAAGAAAGAATTAAAGAGACCGAATGTAGTTGGAAATTTATTATTCTGAAGCAATTAACTTATTTAAGAGTTCTTTTCTGTATATCAAGGGTGGATGGGAAGTGAATGGATGTGGGTAGTTTTAATATTATATATATTGTGTAGTTTTTGTAGTTCTTCTTACAATCTTGAGAAGTCTGCTTGTAGGAGTGAAACCTTTAGGTTGTGGTTTTAATATTATTTTTACCCTTGGATCTTGTTTAATTTTTGGTTTGGGGTAGTTTTGATTTTATATATATAATATATATATATATATATATATATATATATATATATATATATATATATATATATATATATATATATATATATAAACAAACAATTGTTAATTGTAGCATTTTAAGTTAATTTATTTATGAAGTAATTAAAGATAACTAATCTTTCTAAGTCTTATTATTGTAATTTACATTATGCACTGATTTAGTATATGGTAACTTAAATGTTTTTAACCAATTGAAATTTGATAATAATTCTAATTTACAGTAAATAGCTATCAAATAGATGTTTTGAATGGATTCCAATCTATAACATAGATGACATCGAACCACTCACACTTCTTCTCATCGATCCTCGAATTCTAGCCCACCAAGTATAGAGGATAATGCAAAATTGTCAATGCGAGAATGATTAACTAATTGATTGTAAGTCATCTCAGATTACAGTATTAACAAGAAATTTAATAATTATAATAGGTATGAAATGCAGGAGAATCGCATCTGTATGATAATAGTTGATACATAAGAGCAAATACATGTGTAAATTATGTACATGCTGCATATGAAGAACAATTAGTATTACATATGGGTGAGCTGCACCAATCACAAGCATATCACTTTGTTACGTATATAAGAAAATAAAATAAATAATAATATATAATTACGGGTATTATTCCTCTACACATGCATCAATCTTGCAAGAAAATAATAAAAGTAATTGATAGCCAGTAAAAACAATTGGTTTTACAATCTTATCACTAATCCATTACAAAAGTAAAAGATGCAGAAGTAACTAGCATAACCTAGATTTACCTGATTTGACGGCTATACATTTTTATCCATCATACTATCCTCAACAACAAAAAGTGCAGCTTGCTCAATTTGAAACTTCAACATTATATGCATCACATAATAATCTTTCCGGATTATACGGTGAAATCAAATGTCATTCATCATTTTATAAATTTTCCCTTCTAACATAAATGCCGTCTTCGTAAAATAAAGTGAAATAACTGTTTTAATTAAGATTCAATTTTTAATAGCATAATCAAAAGTTACAAACATTAAAATTATCTCTGATTAAATTATGGTTTGCTAAAAAAATACACATAATAGACTCTCACTATATATGCTTATAAACCTATTTAAACTAATAATTGATCAAAACACATTTTTACTAGATTGGAGATAAATAATTATTAAATAGAAATTTGTCTAACTTTAATTCCTTTACTTGTTACAGCATCATTATTTGCATTCAGTCCTTTAGATATTGATTTATTTTTGCAGAAACTTTTATTAAACCATAGCTATATAGTGATAGTAAGTTTAAATAACAATTACAAATACTTTTGTGACCGGTTAAGTTTTAATTTAGTCTTGGTTTAGTGGCTTATTCTTCCTGTAGCATTGGATATCAGCTTTATTCATATAGATTAATGCATGGTGGAGATACATGTGGATGGCTTTTCCAATTCACAATCAGCATCTTTCTTGGATTCATTGATGATGTATTTTTTCAGCTTACTTTCTGCAGCTTGGCAGTGTGAAAAGAGGGATAATGGCAAATCTGCTGTTGCATTTGTGTAGATCTAGCAAAACAGCAGAATATTGATAATTCTCTTAAGAACAGCAAGAGAAAGAAGAATGAAACAGACAACCTTCCAAGAAAGAAGAATAAATTGTAGGCACTATTTGTATTGACTAGAATTAGCTTATTAGCAAAATTTCAGATACATCAGTTGG